>OMLB01026145.1:0-12811 GCA_900302555.1 Myripristis jacobus
TAGCTGGGGGGAAGTCCAGCTCAATGGCAGGAGGCTAACAGTTAGCATTTGGAGCATCCAGCCAGTATCCAGCACTCAGTAACAATGAGAGGAAAATAGCACCACTACTGTCCTAACCCTGTCCTATAGAAGAGCTATAGGGGGAGTGAAATAACATCATATTTCTCAAAATGACTGAACTATCCCTTTAAAATTGGAGCGTTCATCCTTGCTGGCACCAGTGATAGCAAACACTGGCCACGCTGTTTGCTCAAAGGTTTCTGTATGAGCTACAGTCATTTGAGGGAGTCGATGTGTCAGTGAAAACGTTATGTGAGCACAATAATGTGATTATTAATAATGACATTTGCATGTAATTTGCATATGCATTTCCAAGAGGCTTGTGCTAAAAGAGAGTTTTCAGCTGGTGAAGTGCATGACTCTCTGATCTCTCTCTTCACACTGAGCCTGATATGACTGGCCTCCGCTCTGTGCTATGTGTTAGTGAAGGCAGTCCACCTTTTTTGACAACTGTTTTGCATTAACAAAGTGCATCAGGCTTATTGTAATTCATCTCCATCACATGGACACAGTGTGAATCTGTGGGTTGGGTTGACACCAAGCCAGGCTGAATATCATTTCACTCCTGGCTTCAGTAAACCCACCTGAAATAACTTTTCCTCCTGATTTGATTAAGGAAAACAGTTTGTTCACCTTAATCTTTTTGTGGTAAAGTAAGAGTAGCCTCTAAATAGCCTCTCTAAACATGAAACTAATTTTAGTTTATGTTACTGGTTCTTTTTTTTTTTTATCATGATCACCAGGTGCGGATAGTTTACCCGTTTTTTTACTTTCGGAAATGACGTGCATATTTTTCTCATGCGAAAGGTGCAGTGCTCTTCCTCCATGTCTTATGATGAGTGTGAAAATATTTCGATGTTGTCAATATTTGCATCCAGATTTCAGATTTGTTTTCTCTGAATTTAATATTTGTCTATGGGCCATAAACACTTTGCCTCATCACCGGTCCTGGCCAGTCTTATGCTGGATGATGCTGGAGGCTATCCCGCTGTGGATTTGTAGATTTCTTCACAAACACAGGGCTGCAAGGATCTTGTGTGAAATACAGATCCATGATTCCCTGATAGTTCATAAAACAACAGTATTTACCCTGTGTATCAACAAATCGATATATCGGATTAACGTCAGCATGCATAAAACTAAATATTCATTGTGGCAGAGGTCATTGCATGTGGCTTTTAGGAGCCAACTGTTGCCACAATAAATAAGTGGATCTATTTAATTTTTCTATTGCTACCTCTACTCTGAGCTGAAATGGAGGTGAGGTCAGAGTTTATTGCAAATTTAGCTCCATGGACACCATGGAAACCACAAAATATGCACAAAATCCCTCTCATTTTAATTTAACCTCCAACCCCAGTGGTGAATCATCAACAAGACAAACACAGACATTTAACATTCCTCATCACTTTGTCCACTGTGAACATATTCCTTGTTTTGCTAGTAGCGAATATGATGCCAAGCATGAAGGCTACATCTTCACTGTAAGATAGCAGGACTCCGTATCGCAGCTGAACAAACAGCATACAGCTACATTTAATCTGCTTTGCATCATCAAATGCATGATACATTCATGCTTAAAATAGTCTGGAGGGGGAATAAGTCCGGTGGGCAAAGAGCGCCTGAATGTCACCTTTTCATCTTTATATAGATTACGCATCTCATCTGGAGAGGGAGAGCCATGTGAAGGGGGAATCACACTTTGGGTGACAGACTGCAGTCGACAGGCTTGCTGGATGAAGTCATGTGTAATGTGATTTTTCCTCCCTGGGAAGAAACAAATCTCTGCCTCCTTGTTTTACAAGGGGGTGCATGCCAACCACCATCAATCCTACCCCCTTCATCCTAGAGATTTCTACAAAAATGTACTTATAGACAAGCCAATCCTGTCTTTGAGGGGTGGTAGTGGTGGTAGCGGTGGTGGATCTTAATGAAATGGCTTCCATCTTTATCATTCAACCATTTTCCACGCCACTGTACCAAAGGAAACCACACCAAATGAAGTAAACAAAACCCACCCTTGCTCCTCTGAGATCAAAAACCTACCATGCAAGCAAAGAGGAAATTGTAGGGAAATACCAGAGTGCCACCTTGTGGATATCAATGAGTCTAGGCAGGACACGGCACAGAAAAAAAAATAAAATCAAAGATGACCATTGCTTGTTTGAATACTTGAAGGTTCATAATGCAGAATTGTAGAGTGGTCCTACCATTGATTTGGTTTGAGAACTGAGGTATCATAGCCAAACTGAATTACTTTCCCCAAATGCATTCTAAAATAATACAGTACAGCAATAAACAGAATGCAAATCCTTAGCTGTGACAAAATAAAATGAGAGGGTTTGATATGAGCAAATATCCTGAATGATTCACATTCCATGTACCAAATTTGACTCTCTGTTCTCAGACATGGAAATCTCAGTTTGAGGCTTACGGACAGTAAGATGAGTAATCATCTGATGACTGTCGGAGAGGCTATAGAGCTACCAACCTACTGAGGACATTACAGTGATTACAGATAGACTGGAGGGAGTGGACAGAGGATAATCAATGATTATGCCATTCAGAAAAATCCAGAAGACATGAGGCTGGAGGCCTCACAAGGTCACGAGAATGGAATGGATTTCTATGCCAGTCAGTCCTGTGTTATGAATGAAGCTGAACATGTTCAGTTACTGAAATTAGACATGAGGTATGAGGGAACTGAATTGAATCAAATCAAATCAAATCAAATCAATTCTAAACAAATCAAAGAATAGAATAGACTAGACTAGAATAGAATTGACTAGAATAGACTAGACTAGACTAGACTAGACTAGAATAGAATAGAATCCATGTATGAAGAATTTAAAGCAAAACTGAGCTTTGGTAGAGTGTAGATTTGTTTTCTGGGTGTGTTATGAGGCTACATGGTGGGGAGATATCCTCATTAGTTGCTCCATGCTCTGTTGGGCTGCTAATCCACAATAATGCATTTCCTTCTCTCTATTCACGTGGCACAGTGCAGCAAAAGAGCTCCCAAAATAACACTTTTAGCACAGAAACAAACATGAACAAAGCAGATTATGGTAATACAAACAACAAGTCCCGGTTCTCATGTTTTGAGCAAATTAAACAGTTCCTATCTTGTTATTTGAACTGAAAGTAGATTGGCAGGTAACATTTGCAGGAAACTTGCACATAGTCTAGCACCAGGAACAAGCAATCTAATGGCACTGACACAAATAATTGTAAATACACAAACAAAATGGGTACCTTGACTTGTTGTTTTTTATCTTGACTTAATCCTCTCTTACATAGCAAATGGCAAACCTGCCATTGTCTTGTAAGCTAATGAAGAGATAGAAATACAGTGTTATGGATTAGCAGAACAGGGGAGCATGTGGTAATAATGAGGATATTTCATCACACACAGGTAACTATACAACCCAACACTGAAGCAAAGTTCAGTTTTGCTTGACAGCATCAGATAACTTTGCATATTGGCAACTTTAGATGACAGCAGGAGGCAGCTGATTGACAAATTTTAACTTCAGTACCCAGAAATCTGGTAAACCTACATTTACCAACCAAGGAGGTCTGTAAATGCTTGATGCCAAATGAAAGGATCAAAGTGATGACAGATTCAAAAGATCTAAAACTGGTTAATCCTGACAGAGCACTGCTCGCTGCTTAGGGAGACCATTTGGATTTCACTCGAAAGTTCAACATTGTCACTTTCTGTAGGAGAAGGTTTACCTTCACTAACCATGCTGAAACTAGAACGTAATTTGGGCAAATAGAGTGGATCTACAGTCTGTGTGTGGGTGTGCGGTGAGGGGAGGGTCGGGGGTTGAGGGGTGTTGGTGGTGGAGGATAGTCAATTATTTGTACAGTGCCCTGCCTTTTTGTCAGTTTTCAATATTTATAAAGAGCCAAACAAATTTGAACTCTTTAATGAAGGGAAACTCAAGATACTCAAGATACTGGTTTCATGCAGCATGTTAGTCTGGTCAGTACAGTTAAAACTGGCTGGTGGGCCAGAGCAGGAGGAAGTGTAGTGCCGTTTTATGTAACAAGGCTGCTTAGCCCTCCTTCAGGCACAGCTGAGCCACTTAGCTTCAACATACCGCCATCCCAACACATCACGAGTCTCTTTTGTGTGAGACCTGACCGATAAAAGAGAAGGAACATAAAAAAAATAATAACACGCCAAGGGCACATCCAGCAACTTCCAGATCTGCTTTCTTCATGCTCACTGACCTGTTACATCAGAAATAAGGCAAAGATACAGAGAACCTGCTCTGAGAGGAAGCCTTTTCTCATCTAGCCTGACCAGGATGTCATGATTATGTGATACAGTGGCAAGGCAATGCAGGTCGCAAATGTGAAAAGAAAGGTGACACAGGGCAATGTAGTTTGTTGTCACATGACTCCTGTGCAGCTAGTCTGTGAAAACAGGGTGGCCTAGTAAATTCAAAACCCAAATTGTAGGTGAAAAACTACAGGTTTGATCCCTGCTTTGTGTTCATCAATAACAATATGTCCTACTGCTACCAGAACCTGAACACCACCTCTCTGGATTAGACAGGCTGTTGAGTGCCTGAAATATAAATGTAAAATCTGCATCCTTGCTGTCTTGAATTGCACATAACATGTTTTATGAATGAAATGTGCAAAAGCCATGCACCAGCTAGAAGAAGATTTGAGTATCAATGCTGGCATCAATAGGATCAATTAAAAAAAAAAAATTAAAAACAACAAAAAAAATACAATTTTTTTTCTTTTAAGTTTGTGCACTCAATAAACACTATCAATAATATACATTTTTTTTATTATTTATTGTGATTATGTAAACAAAATATAAACATAAAGAAGTGCATGTTTGGCAAATAATTTGGTGGTAAAAGGCATTGCCCCTATATAAAAGGACATTAGCTGTTTTCATAATATAAAAAAAAGTATCACTATCATTATTGGTGATTCTGACTGGTATTACCTCTTATCAGATCAAAACCAAATTTTGTGGTATTGTCCACCCCTAATATGACTAGAAATAAGCAGCTGTTTTACATTGCAATAACAAGGTGGAACGTAAGATAAAGAGATCAGGAGGCTGGATGTGTGAATGTATTTACCTTCTACTCTGATGAACTAATTCTCAACTCATGGTAAGATGTTTTTTACTGTGAAGAAATTGCTGCATGGCTCTAGTGGCTCTTAAGACAGGTGCTCTTCAGTGGGACAGGTGAAAGTCCATTTAGAGACAAAATTGACCCTTTATCTGGCTCTTGAATGGTCCCTGACTGACCAATCAGCGATGTTTCTTCTGCATAGCCACTCCCCCCTATCTCAGGAGTCAGACAATAGAGCTTCCGCCTCCATTCACTACAATGGAATAAGCGTATTTTTCAGTTGTCTCGTATCGATATTTAATTCATTCAATGATTATTTCAAACTTTGTCTTGAACATCTCGTGAGTTCATGTTTTTTCACTGGAAGAAAAATAGTTTAATCTTCAGCTCCGAGCTGCATCACATAGAAACCACAACAACAAAACTGTTCCAGAACTTCTTGGCTGCCGAAGGCCATTTCATTCACGTCAAAATGGTTAAAAGGTGTGCTTGGGGTAAACCTGGGTAAAACAATCTTTAGATTGGAGTGATTAAATCTCCTGCTACAATGAAGATGCTCTCAGGATGTTTGTTCAGCTGCTTGCTGATAGCATCGTGCAGTTTGTCCACAGCCACCTTAGCATCGGCACAGGGGTGAACACAGACTGCTGTAATGAAGACTGCTGGAAATCTTTCTCGGTAGATAAAAAGGTCTGCATTTGATCATTAAAAACTCTGCAACTGTGCAACAGTGTCTCTCGATAACTGTATTGTCCGTACACCAGCTGTTGTTCACATAGACGCACACACCACCCTCTCTTGTCTTACCGGAGTCAGGAGTCAGATGTCCGATCTGGTCTGTATATGGTGCGGCCTGCAAGCTCCATGGCTTGGTCCAGGATGTTTTTGTGCAGCCAGATTTCTGTTATCACCATAACACAGTCATCCATGCAGCGGTTGGTGATCTATCTGACATTTGTGAGCCATTTTTCCAGAAGTGGCCACAGATAGACTCTAGGTAAGTCTGTGGGTGGGAGGCAGCTAGCAGCACCTGCCATGCTGAGTCAGCTAACGTGTTTATATCCAGTTTTGGGAAATAACACATTTTATCCAGTCACTATGCTGTACCAGAGATGTTCCTTTTTACTACGACCAAGGTTAAAATAAGAATTGACTCATTAAGTATTAATATGAGGCAACTGAAAATCATGTTGTTTTCAATTGGGGTGGATAGAGAGACGTTTCTTCCTGCCAGTTTTTGTCCAATCTAGTAACAGCAGCCCGGGGGGCGGGGCTTAGATAAAGGGTCAATTATGTAAGTCTGAGGTGATGCACATAACCATGGAAAAAACTAAGGCAGTCCGTCTTTGAATGAAGCAAAATAATTTATTCTTTGAGCAAGGCAACTGAGTAGACAACACATATCGACTCCATAAGACTTAATCAGAGTTTGTGTTGAGCTAACAATTTTTGAAGAAGTTAGAGGTCCAGCAACATAGGCTAGATATACATGGCAGTCATTAATCACCAGCAACAATTTTAAATACAATAAAAAAGAGAGTAGGCTCATTAGAAATGAGTAGGGACTAAATAAACTGCAGATTATTCACAGCTACTAAAGGAACATACATAGTCCAGTTCAGTGGTGAATGGTTAGTATTGCCAATTGAGATTTTGGAGATCAGTGACTCCACCATGGTCTCCTCTTCCTCTTCCACCTCATCCTCCCTGTTCCACATCCCTTTTCAACACAGCATCCACACATGCGACACATGACGCAAATATTTCCATTCCTCCACTATAAATTGGAAAGGCCGTTTTCAGTTGTTTGTCATGTCAAGAGGTTTCTAACAGTAAGGTTTAGGCATGCAAAATAGTTTTGGTTAAGGTTGGGGTTAAGGCGTGGTAGCTAAAAAACAACAACTTTTGTCTAAGTTATGGTTAAGGTGAAATTTTTATTCTTGGTAAGGTTAAAGGTTATGGTGTGGTTGGGAATTCTATGATCATGGCTGAGTAAGAAAATCAGCAGCTAAAAGTTCACTCACAATAGAACCACAGCTGAACCAGGCTCATCAAAGTTAATGATAGAAAAAAGACTGTATTAGAACCTAGGACATTGATAGTATGCACTTTGGCCAACTGAGCCACAAGATGCCCCATTGCAATAATATTTTTTTTTTCTAGAAATAAAATGTCTTCCAGCATGCCAGTTTTCTAGAATCAAATGTATTTGGAATGAAACCCTGTTATGAGATGGATTTTCACTTCAACTTCTTAACCACAGCATAAAACCACCATTGCGTGCACTTGGTATCACACAAGATCATGAGAAGCTAGATCAGAAGAAAGAGCCAGAAGGAAGATCATCATTGGACTATTGCTTATCACAAGATGGCCTGCTGATGTTTATCTCCAGCAGTATATGAGGGGCTAATGGGTGAATCATTCAGTGATGCTGACACCTGCTCACATTCTTGGAAAGACCAGCAAAAGAAAGTGAGGGGACAAGAGGAGAAAGTTCTCCTGCATGGTGGATTTGGCCCTGCAGGCTGCTGCATATGTTGCAGTGGATTACACTGATCCAACTTAATGCCTAAGACCATGCAATCATTCATAACTACAGGAGCTGTTGAGGGCACAGCCCCAAAGCGGCACCATCTGCCGCTTTGGGGCTGGATTAACTTCGAGGAAGATGTGGAAAGGTGGGGGTGGGCTCTAATGCTGCAGCTGGACCAGAGGCACATAGACCCTGGCTTTTGCAGCACTGCTATCCAGCCTGTAACACCCACCCACCCAAGTACCCAACCTCCGAGCAACCCATCAGAACCCTCAGAATCCTCACACTCTACCTACACCACAGACTAGGGTTTGACCAACATCAATTCTTGAAGGCTGATACTGATACCAATGTTTGGATTTTCAGCTGATCTTTAAAGTTGTAATATGCAACTTTTCATATTAGAAAATGAAAACAGGATATAATTACATTACTTTCAGTATAGCCTTTAAACTTCATAAGGTACAACTATAAGATACAACCATCTCGCTATATCTGACCATCTTGACATCGTCATCGACTATCAAAAAGTAGTAAGTCAAAGCATCTGGACTTTAGCTTTTCTAAGAACAGTGGAGGAGAATTGAGACACCACCTATCAGTAACTTACAAAACTGTCCTGACAACACTTACCTGTCCGTTTTGTACCCAGTCATACCCATCACACGTGACCTTGACAATTCTCACATCATCGCCAGATAATCTTAATGACTTACATATGACCTGAACAACCGTTTTATGACATCAACATGTGAACAACAGTCAAAAGTTTAGGCCATGTCCACACTAAGCCAGGTAAATCTGAAAGCACATTTTTCCCCTCCGTTTTAGCCTTCCATCCATACTGAGTCAGCAAGCTTTTCAAAAAGGTTCTCCAAGGTGTGTAGATCTGAAAACACCAGCCTGGCTTTTCCATGTGGGAGAAACTGAACTTTCTGAAAATGATGACATAAGATCGTCATGTGATCTAGCAAATGTTTCTGCATTGTAGAGTGGAAGTTACATGGGCGTGTACATGCACATTAGGGAACTATTGCAGTGTAGTGTGGCTGGGAGGGCAAAATGGTATTGGTGTTTTCAGATTTATCCAGTTTAGTGTGGACATGGCCTTGGATTCCTGGGACATGTTGAAGCCTCTTGGATGAGAGGTGAAATGTCTTCAAGATAAACAAGAAGTTGCTTTAGTGCTTCTTGATATACTACGACCTGGATGACAGAGAATCTTCAGACATTGACATGGATATTTCCACCCCTATCCGCATGCCAAGAACAGAATGCACAATAATCGTTTGCAACCTCAAATCCATTACTCTGTCATCTTTCTCAGCTGTCCTCACTAAGAAAATGTTTGCCACTGCCCACCCTGGATCACTAACCCCAACTGACCTACAACATCACACACTCCTTCTATCTCGATCAACTGGCCCAATTCACAACCAAAGCTGTTTCCATCTTGCTCTCTGATACCTGTTATGCTCCCCAATTTCGTCATTTGAAATCCAACCACCAGCTATAAACAATCTTCACAGCAAACCAACAATGATGACCTCTCCACTGCCTATACCACTTACTTCTTGCATCTTATCTGGTTTTGGTAACCCCCACATTTTATTTTCTACTGTAGACAAGCTCCTTAAACCCATGGTTTAATTCTGCTTTAATTCTGCTTTAATTCAGAATCTGTCACAGAAGATAAATGAAAACTTTATCTTGTCATTCTTTCAAAACAAAGAGAATATACAAGAATTTGGCCATTTAGCCACTGCACCTCTCCCCTCAAATCAACCAGTCCTCAGTGTTCGCAGATCTCCCATGCTGACCTTTTCAATCATCTGTTGGGTATGGAAATTGCCACTTGCCCTACACCCTATCTGCTCCAGTCAGACCAAAGTACTATCTGTCCCCTCTGTGAGAATTGGCAACATGCATGGAAATGGCACTCCTTAAAGGCATAGTCAGTAAATATGCTGTAAGAAATAAATGAGATCTAGACCTTACTCATATGCACAATCTACTTAAAGGGATAGTTCACCCATTTTGAAAATGTGATTAGATTTCACTTCCCCCCTAGCTGTTATGCAGGACAGAAGTGGTGCTATCTTCCTCTCATCGTTCGTGCTGGATATTGACTTTATACTACAAAAGCTAATCGTTACCTTCCTGCTTTTGAGGTGGACTTCCCCCATGGCTAACATTCTGGCATGTAAACAGAGGCAATCTGTATATCTCAGTTTACATGCCTAAATCCCCTTGAACTGCCTGAAATTGGCTTTTCCGTGATGCTGGGAGTATTTACAATTTGTCGCAGAGGAGTATTATTATGGACATTGTCAATGATAATCTATGGTTATGACTATCAAGGTAAGGCTAGCAGTCACGGGCATGGCCGTAGCTACCACTGAGGACACAGAGGTCATGTCCTCGGTATTTTTTTCCGGTATCATTTTCCATTTTCTCAAGCTGACTTTTATTTTGAAATGTCATTTTTTCCCCTATAGGGAAAATAATAATGTTGATTGCATTATCATTCGTTGCTGCAGTAAGTAACGCGGTGTCCTGACATGAACTAGCCTGTCTCACTCTGACAGCCGAGTGTCAGAGTGTCATGTCAGTGTGGGGAAAAAAAGTATCGGTGTCAGGAAAGATCCTGGGGAAGATACATCGAAGCAAATCCATCTCTGCGCAACGGCTGAAACAATCGGTCTTATCATTTGGAATTGGAGCAGCAGATAAGTCAGATAAGGGCAGGGAGAGAGGAGAGAAGGTGAGGGTTTAGGTAGGACAATATGAGAATGAGGGAAAACAGTCAACACAGGTGCAATAACATTAATAGGCTCAACAGTCTAACGTTACTGTAGGCTAGACTTGCTAACCACCACTGAAATCGTAACGGAATCAATGAAAGAAGATGCAGGCATTCAGCCAGTGGTGGATCACTGCTCTGTGAAACAGGGAAACTCTCATAAAGTTAACACACTCATCCTCTTTAACTTTACGGCTTATTTAGAAGACACTGTCAGCCACACTTCTGAACTAGCATAACATTAGCAACGCTGACGTTACCCTGAAGCCCTTTCTTCAGTTTGCGTCTAGAAAGTCTACAGCGGCATCTTGTGGTGTAACATAAACACAGCTTCAACTGGATCACATCACACAAACTCATGAAATACGTCAGTTGTTTCAGTATTAGGCTGCTAATGTCAGTTGTTTCAGTCAATCAACCAATCTTTATTTTAAACTCAAAAGTAGGTCCATATAAAATATAAGTATTAGGCTGCCAACGTTAAGCTAGTTGTTTCAGTATTAGGCTGCTAGCCTGCTATATTGTTATTTGTGAACCAAAGTCAACCATATCCCTCAAACCCAGTTTAGACCTACCTAGAGTTTTCACTGGAAGTTGAAAAGTCAATTAATTACTTTCTTTGACTATTCATTATGTAAATACAATTGTAGCCTACATAGCTGGTTTAACCTCTTAGGACCTGGCGCACACATGCGTGGACATCACATTTTGGGTTATATTACCGTAGTAGTTAGTTCTGCTTACCTGGGGCAGTCTGGCCACATATGTGGACCCTTACACTACCTACCACTGCTTGTTTTATATTTTGTTACAAGCATATGATGCCCTACTGTAGCTGTGACTGTCCAAAGGGGGCAAAAATGTTGTCACTTCATTTTGTTGTTTGCACTGTGATATTCAAAACATGTTCAAAAATATCTTTGTATGTTTTATTAATACAAGACAAAGCAGTCAGGACAAAAACTGCAATGTTCAGGGTGGACAGGGCCGGCCTGTGGCATAGGCAGTATAAGCAAATGCTAAGGGTGCTGTCTGCTGGAGGGGCACCGCTAGCGGCCAGAGGGGCGCCGGCACCGGTTGTTCTTCCGCATAGGCAGCGTCAGCAATGGGCCCAGGTGGGCCTGGGCCCATTGCTGACGGGCCATCCGTTGTTTATAAAACGGGTGCTTCCCATCCTTAAATGTGATTAATAACCCACTGATAGACCGCAGCACAAAATATCCCTGCGCCAGTGTAAACGGACATAGCGTTGCCTAGCAACCAACTACTCTGCGCTCAACTTACTCGTTAGGTTGCATTTGTTTCAAGACTTTTGTAAACAAAATGTCAGACTTTGTGGTGAATTTTGATTTGCTGGGTGGCCTGAGCCTGGGTGAGTGGTTGGAGGAGGTGCTTGGTGTCTGTTAAAGGATGCTGAATTCACCACCAGCAACAATGTTTTCGCCGGTGTGGTAAAGAAACTCCGCCGAGAAGGACGTGACAAATCTTCCCACCACCAAGCCATAACCGAGGCAGACTGCCAGAAGATGAAGCACTTTCAGGCACCAAGTTCAGACACACGTTGGGGGCTAGCCTACCTCTCCCTGCTGCCTCCTGATCCACCTGCCTCTTATCTCCACCCAAAGCGGACACACTGTGACAGCGCCGCTGTATGGTAAATTAACAGTATACTTTTATTATTATTGTTAAGGCCGGTTTATGCTTCTGCGTTCGCGAAGCGTACGGGGGGTTTGCGGAGCTTACGGGGGTTGTGCAACCACCGCAGAGCCTTGCCGCGCACCTCCGAAAAATTGTAACTACGCAGACCCCCGCAGCCCCCAACGCAGGCCCCCCACTGACAACAAGAGCTATGATTGGTCCGCCAAACTACATCATTTCCGGCATTTCACCCCTCCGGCGTCACGCCAAGTTGTTGTGCCGGCAGCGTCATTTATAAAAGAACTGCTGTTGTGATCGCATCTCGACTCGTAGGTTAATTTCAAATTGTTTGGAAAGTTTGGTTCATGCGTTTTGGCGGAGAATTGCTTAGCGTTTAACGTAGAAGCATAAGGGGCACACACGCCCTGCGTGGCAACTGTGTGCGTGTTGCGTCGAGTCGAGTGTCCGCAGAAGCATAAACCGGCCTTTATCGTTACAACCGACGTTAGGCATACGTCTGCGCAAAAACGCACCTGTCACGAAACGCACGCCACCGTCCTTGCAAAGAGGAGTCCAAACATAATTGAACACTATTTTAACAATTGCACTATTAATGGAAATATCCAATTCAACATTAACGAGCCCATATAGCCTGATGTG
>OMLB01026148.1:1662-12507 GCA_900302555.1 Myripristis jacobus
TTTCGAGCTTACTCTGTGCCATACTATCTGTATATTCTGTATATTTCATATTTCATATTTATTATTAAGTCAGTTCTTAGATGTGGTGATTCCAGGGGACCGAATCAAGTCTGACAGTTCCTGAATCCCAGTACCGGGCGTCGGGTTCTGCCACTTGGTTTCTTGGTTCCATGGTCTCATGCTACTCTGGGCCATACCATCTGTATATTTCATATTTATTACCATCTGTATATTTTCACTTTTCATATTTATTATTACCATTGGTTTAAAAAAGGTATCTCACATTTTTCACGTTTCATTTTCTTAGGTTTATATTAGGTTTATTGTATATACTTAGTCTTTATTGTCTATACTGTATATATTTAGTGTATTTTTAGTCTCTACTGTACATACTTCTTAATTGTATTTTGTGTTTTTATTGATGCTGCTGTAACGTGGGAATTTCCCAGTTTGGGATCAATAAAGTAAATCTATCTATCTATCTATAGTGTGCTCACATACATTCAAATATACATTTTTTCTTTGGACAGCCAGCTATTGTGCTTTAGTTATTTAGCAGGGGTGTGTGTCAGGTTGGGTCCAGTGCTAGTTATCACGGAGCCTAACTTCTGGTCCTGCTGGGATGCCGGGGCCTGGACATCATCATGCTGCTCTCTCAGCTGTCCCATCAGCAGGCCAGAGGGGCGGAGCTCCAGATCACCTGTGGATGGACCTTTCATGTTGCCTAAATTAATGCTGGCTGGGCACTGAAACCTGGTCATTCTGGTGACCCCATGACCTTCCTGTTTGCTCCTAACTGGTTGCCACAATCTGCCACAGTGACAGAGAGCTCTGTGCATATATAATAATCATAAATAATACACTTTATTTGTAGAGCACCTTTAACAACAGATAGGTGGGAGTGCATCCTTCTTTTAAATACAGAGCCAGTGCTTTAACAGTGGGAGACAGTTCTCATCTGCAGAGCTCAGACAAGTTCAACAAGCTAACTGTGTTTGACTCTTTTACTCCGGCACAAACTCATAGTCATATCAAACTGGGTGTGCTGCAGCATGAGTCTGAAAATGTGAACCAGACTATGAAACCTGTAGTTTAACACTGCCAGGAAAAATCTCAGGACAACACTGGTATTTTAATACACTGCATCTGTGACTTCACTGCATGCTGGACAGAATACAGCCAGTGTGAGGTGTTTATTTATTTCTCTCATAGATTACCACGGGACCTATCATCTCTGCAGGACTCCGGAGTGTGTCTACTGTTTAGGTATACGTCAAGAAACCACAAATGACTCCGGATTTGGCCCTGGTGAGCGAGTGTGACCAGTCCACATCCACAGTGAGGCAAAGTCCTGCACTCACCCAGCAGCAGGAAGTGGCAGATCTGCGCTCTGTAGAAGCTGCACGTCGCCACGGTCACAGCCAGACACAGCACATGGAAGAGCAGCAGCCCGACGAGCCACGGCTCCGACCACTGCACCTGTGAACAACAGACAGGCACACCTGATCACAGCCCTGCTCTCTGGACGGGACACACACACACACACTACTGACTCTTGTACTTCGTGCTAGCTAAAACAGCTAGCTAAAGCAGCCTCGCCTCTTGAGGGAAAAAGCAAACTTACAGACAGGAGAAAGGTCCATATCGACGTAATTCTTAAATTGCTGAAACCGTCGATGGGGACGGAGCTAATATTCTGTGCTTTCTGATCCGTCATCTTCACTAAGTCATAAAACCGAGAGCAAATGTTTGCTTGTCTCACCGGTTTGGCTACAGGCTCATGTAAACAAGAAGGCGGAAGCGGCGCCGCGTTGTCGCAGCGCGATGATGTCACGCAGTCAGTTCGCAAATAAAATGTGGATTTACAAAAAGACCAAGAAAGTACAAAAACAATAACGATAGCAATAGTAGTAAAATAATAGCAACAACAGCAATAACAATAAGATGATTATTATTATTATTACGAGCAGTAGTAGCAATATTAATGCTGCTACTGCTCAATCAACATTAACACCAAAAATAAATAACTGATAATAACAATAATAATAATTGTGACTTTAATTTCAAAAATCTTTGCGTGCTCTTTCTTTAATGTTTGCACTGCTTGTTTAGTTTATTTCCTTGCTTTCTTCATCTCGTGTGTCAGTGTGTGCTGTGTAAAGGCTGCTTGCGCCTTCGCTTGCTTGTTGAGTTTAGTGTGCAAACTGACGCTGAGACTTTCTCATCTTGATGCAGCCTCAGCACAATGTCTCAACAACCATCAGTACAGCTTGTTGTCATCTTTTTAGTTTTGTCCTTCTAATGCTTTACTCATGTTCCGTTTATTTATTTATTTTCATTATTGTTATTATTATCATCATCATCATCATCATCAGTAGTAGTAGTAGTATTGCCTTTTCTTTTTTTGTTGTTGCTTTTTTCCTAGTAATTTAATTTTATTTCTTTCAAAACCATGACAAAAAGTTGACGCATTTGCAATTACACCCCAACAATTGAAATGACTTAAAAGTTACCAAAAAAACAGAAAAGTAGCATAAGATTGCCGGAAAAGTAGCAAGAGAATATCTTGAAAATGACAAGAAAACTGTTTGGCAGGCTGAGAGCCGGGCCTGTTTCACCTCCTTGCTAAAGCCGTCCTGATGGAGATGCCCTCACCAAGCTGCCCCTCCCCTGCAGCTGCACCACAGCTTCCCGTGTGCCACATACCCATCCCGACCGTGTCCCCTGGCAGAAGCCACTCACACAGCACCATTCTTGTGATTACAAAAAAAAAAAATCCCAGGCATGTGATGTTTTCAGCAACTCTGAGTACAGAACCTGCAGGATCTATGGGATTTTGTGGGTAGAGCATGCAGTGTCCACAAAAATGATTTCACAGTGATGTGATGAGCACAGGAATGTATATTTGGGTTTCCCATGTTGAAAACATACACATTATTTAACAAGTAAATGGATTTTATGACCAGCAACTCCATATTATCTCAAACTCAAAAAGATCAGCCACTTCACAAAGGCACATACTCTGTAAAAACAAACAAACAAACAAAAAAAACTTTACAGTAAAATTCTGGCAGCTGTCAGAACTTCACTGTAAAAAAAAAACAACAAAAAAAAAAACAGTGACAATGTATATGACATATGCTGATTTGAAAACTGTAAATTTCACAGTCAAGAACCATCATTCCTTTATGGTAAATTACCACAACAAAACAGATATTTTTAAAGAAAGTCACTGTAAACAGGTTGAGAATATAACAGTTGCAATATGGTATATTATGCTATAGATTTACAGTTTAAGGTGTGTATTGCTGAATGGTGAGAGGTTTTCTACTGTAAATTTAAATGCACACGAGCCAAATCTGTAATTTAAACAGAATAACACCCTTCATTTTAGTGTAATTATATGCTTCAGAAATGATGGTATTTTCCCATTGATTTGACCCAAAATGTGACTTTCCACAGTAAAAGTGTGTTTTCTACATACTGTGACAGTGAAAACTAAAGTGATGTGCTGTTCTTGGTTTAGGGTCATTTACTGGGTCTGCTACAGTCCTAGTTTGGATGTTATGCTCTTTTACTGTTGCAGTTTGACAGTTTTTTACTGTAATTCCTATGATTTTTGGTTTTTTTAACAGTGAATCACCTGGAAGTACAAAACAACAGAATGAAATGATACAAGGCTGCAGCGGCTGTGTTAAACGACACACCACAAGAGGTGGCTTGCATAGTTTGTGATGCACTGCAGGCGACGTGGGAGGCTCAGCCCCTGGTCTGGCCCGGGTGAAACTCAGGGACAAAGGAGGCCGCAGCGGCGATGGGAGTCGAGTATCCCAGGGCAAAGTTATAGAGGCCGAGCACCAGACACTTCCAGCTAGAGCGCAACACCTTGCCAACGTTCTGAAAGGCAAAACACACGACATGCACTGACAGTCTGATAGTATAACTAACAGCATAACAAACATTTATGATGTGACAAATCAATCAATAAGGATAAGAATAATGATGAGAGTAATATACAAGAAGAAAAAGAATAATGAAGGGGCTACCAAAGCTGGGAAAAGAGGAAAAAGAGAAGGGAGAGGATTTAAAAATAAATGCATAAATAAATAAAATAAAATAAAAATGACAAGAAAATGATCAAAGAACGAGCAAAACAATTTGCAAGAAATTACAATAAAATTATTAGATAGACAACAGTGGAGTGAATAGGCATATTACTGTCCAGAAGCTTGACTATTTTTTTTAATTTATTTATTTAGATCAGCAGGGGAACGGACCAGAAAAGTATTAAAAATAGTATAATAGTATAAAAATGGTATAAAACTGGAAAATAACCAAAAAACTAGCAAAAAAAGGACAAGAATTTATAATTATTATAACTATTATAATTATAAATTTAAATTTATATTACCAGAAAAGCATGAAGACCATGAAATTTTCCCAAAAAATGTAAATAAAGAAACAAAAAAAAAAAATTGCAAGATGAAATAAAACCTTTCAAAGGTTCATAGCTCTTGGAGAACACAAGGGGCCCCAAGTGCTTTTTTCTGTCTCGGGCCCCAGATGTCTAGAAACGGTGCTGCCTATCTGAATCAGCACAGTGTCTTATCGTCTGCTCTTTTCCCTCGCACAACTTGCATAGAATAATGTTTTGAGTCAGGCCGTCCTCCTTTGTGGAGGTGTAAAGATGGCAGCTAGCGCCTACAAAAAATTATTCTCCAGTTGAAGGCGTGAGACAGGAGCTGTGTGAGGAGCTCTGCTGAGACAATAGTCTGGACTGCAGGGGGGAAGCAGCCTCGTCTGTTTGTGTTCCTCTGAGTTAAATCAGCGCTCAGCTCCACACAAAAGGCTCCCGTGTGCTGTGGACAGGAAAGGCTGACCAGCTGCAGCGGACACAGGAAGCCTGAGGGCCAGACAAATAGAACCGCTACAAAAAGAGAAGGAAACATGTCCTCTCAACGCTGTAAATGCTAGAAAGTACTCTCAGAAAATACTGGTTCATCAGAATGCTCGGGTCCTACAAAGAACCCATCATGCCACCATTGTTTTCATTCTGGATTAATGTGCTGATTATTTTCTCAGTGAGAGGATTATTGTCTTGGTCTATAAACCATTAGAAAACAGTGAAAAACACCACAGTGCCACAGCTGGCATTTTTAATACCTTGTCTGGAGCTGAATGAAGAAAAAAGGAATGTCGGCCAACGGCCAACTACATGTTCATGTTGCGTTTCAACCTTTTATTTTGAAAAAATACTAAAGAACTATTTAAAAAAAGGTTCCTTGGTGAGCCAGTTGGGTTCACAAAGAATGGCAGGTTTTGGTTTCAGCTCTTCTCTTTGGTACCTGCTCCATCGAAGGGCCTCATGCTGATTGGTTGAAACAGATCTACCTGAACAGATAGAGGAGCAGAGCAGGAAGGCGTGTGTGCAAGAGCAGATCTGGAACAGAAACCTGCAGGACAGGGGGTCCTGAGCACTGGTTTGGGAAGCAAAATGGTTCTTCTGTGGCACCACCCTGAGGAACCTTTTTTGGTTCCAGTTAGCACCTGTGTTTTTCTGGGTGCAAATTACCTCAGGCTACTGATTATACAGACTGGGTTAATATTCACTTATTGTCAGTTATCAGTTGGCCCGCTTGCCAAGATGGAAAGGAAACAGCGCGATTATTTTTAGGACCAATACAATCACAAAAAGTTGGTGAAAGGTAATTTACATAAACTTGACATTAGAGTTAGTAAAGCCTGATAGTCATTTTTCTGGATTTAGTGTTGTGCACTCTGTGTGAAATGTGAGCTTTAAAAAAACAAAACAAAACAGATCAGACTGACAGTCACTGTGGTCTAATAATTAAACTTTTGCTTGATCATGTCAGAACACAGAAAATATTTCTTTTTTTAAGGGTGGTGTGGTTGTGGCGTCTTCAGAGTTTTTCAAATTGATTGATTTGTGGAGATTCATTGGAGCAATGAAGCAATGATATAAATGAGGCTCACACTGGAAAAGATTGCCTGTTTCAACTTACCCACATTCCCACAAAAGTGCTGGAAAAGATGAGGTAGTTTGATCAAGTCAGTTTCAATGGGTCCTCATACCTTTTTCGCTTTAATTTTTCACATCAGTATTACAGAAGTTTAGTTTTATGAGATATCCACTCAGTGGCCATTTTATCAGCTCCACCTGTCCAATCTAATGCAGCTCAATGCAGTGGCTCTGCCATAAATTCGTCCTTTTAACAAAGTTTATAATGTTCAGTTTGTGTTGACATTGTGGAGAATGTGTCACTTTAATCCTATGTTTATTATTGAGGTTGTAGTTTGCAGAGGTCTTACACTGGATTACATTGTACTGAGAGGTGTTTCTAATTTTTTGTCCTCCCTATTTATATACATGAGGGGGACCAAATATTGGAAACTGCTGTCAATAAAATGCAGTCCAGTACAACAGCACTACTAACTATGAGCTCAATGCCAAACATAGAAGTGAATGAACACCTCTATTACTGTGACAACAAGAAAAGCTGAGCATTATAGACACCAGGAAAGGAAACTTTATGGCACAACAGTTGGACTGGATTAGATTAGATTGTGCAGGTGGAGCTGATAAAGTGGTCACTGAGAGAAGGCAGATGACAGATACATAAACACAATGCTCACTGAATATTTACTTTCACAACTGCTTTCAAGCAAAGTGTAAAATTGTTCTGAACTAACCTTCTTTACTTTCTTGTACTTTGCCCTCTTCTTTTTCTTCCTCTCCTCTTTGGCTTTGACCTCTGCCTCCTCGTTCTCAATCAGAGGCTCGTACCTCTCTGGCAGGAAGGCAAAGTGAATTTCTTTGCGGCACTTTTCTTTTTCTCCGGCATCATCCTCCACTCGCTGGCTCTCAGAGCTACCTTGGTGATCTGTGCAGTCTACCTGTCGCTGGTACTTTGCTGCACTTGAGCTTTGAGCCTCTGAGGTCCAGGAGCTCGTGTCCAACAGCCTTGAGGCGAGAGCCTTGGGCTTCATGTTGTCTGGCTGCTGGAGGCTTGTGCGTCTCGGGGAAACAGGATGAAAGCTGCCTCTTTGCAGGAGGGATCAGGGATGTTGTCAACAGAAGTTATGTGCTTGAATGAACGTGCATTCCATTGAACTGACTTGTGTGCAGGATTTGGCGCAGTGCCCTTAAAGGTGCACCCCTCCGACCTCACAGGCTAGAGATGGAGGGCCAGTGGTGGACTCACACTGTCTGTAGGGCAGGGGTCAGAAAAATAAAAAGGGCACCTCCTGCACGACAGACAGTCCCAGCAGCGTGCAAAAAGCTAAGATGCATCATATCTGATGAAACAGTCTTCATCCGCAATTAAGATTAACATTGTTATGAGGTGATCCAGATTAAAAATAAAACGCTGCCACCCAGTAAAACTTCCATGCCACCTTTTGGCCCCCCATAAATATTTCTCTAGATCCATCCCTGACTTTGAAGGACTTTGGTAGTCCAAGAAAGACAGAAAGAAAGAAAAGAAAAAAGAGAGATAATTACCACTTTTGCTAATGAGCAAACAACACAAATCATTTGAATCCAGAGCCTCCATCTTGACTCAGTTCTGATTATTTTAATTTCTTCAGTTGAGAAGTAAAAAAATTAGCTTATTCTGGTTGTATCATTGCTTATCTTTCTATCACTGCTGAAACTGCCCTAAAAAATGGGAGGAATGATACCTGCGACTGTGTCATCTTATGCCCCATTCACTTGCACTCGGACAGCGGATCTTCAGTGTTGTAAATTTCCCACAAGTGACATTAAAAAAAAAAAATCTGTTCAATTTCCCAAACTGGGGTGGCAAGACCTATTTTTAGGGTGGCAGCTGCCACCCCATGCCACCATGGTAGACCTGCCCCTGATCAAAGTGTCTTGGGTTTTTATTGTTTGGCCATGTGGACATGGCCTGTAGCTCACATTGCGCTTAAATACTGAGGTCTGGCCCCCAGGGTCACAGCTGAGGACAACATTACTGCTTTCACCATGGCTCTACTTTTGTGTTCCTCAAATCTCGGCTCACATTAGCAGAGCTAGTGTATCACTTGGGACAAGGATATCAATTAAATTATGTTACATCTCATCGATGCTCATTTCTGAAACTTATTCAAGTAAAAATAGAGGGTAAGTACAAACTATGACGTATTTTTGCACACTTACTTTGCACAAAGTATAATACACCATATACCTAATGTCCAAAACACCAACAAAGACAAAGATAAGTTGTTTTACAGACAAGACCTTGACCATGACTTTTTGGTCTAGAGAGCACTCCGGAGCACAAAACCGCAGCAACAGAGTATTGCAACACAGAACACTGACCTTGATATTGAGAAAGTGCCTATTTATTTTAGTTTAAAAAAAAAAACAACTGACTATTTTCCGTGAGCAGCAAACTGGTTGTATTACAACACAGGATGAGCACTGTAACAAAGTAATCTGCAAAAAACTGAATTCTTTACAATTTATTTAAACAATTCTTCTAAAACTGCAAAACTGCAGTCTTTCAATTCACTTCTTTAACAGTTTACAACAAATATAGCTTGAAAATACAAGGAAAAGAACAGAACAAAAGAAAATCCAACACATTTCTCTATACAAAGACACCTGCTATCTGAAGTGACAAGTTGGCATCAGTCTTGTTCTTCCTCTCCATTTCTCTGCCCAGCGCCGTGGCCTCGGTCTGGGTCTTTGAGACGCAGGATTCTGATGAGGTCGGTCTCTGGGAGAGTGCTGAACAAGGACAAACAACAAAAACGACCATGAGTTTGAGTGAACTAATGCTTTCACTCCCAGCATGCAACCTTTATTCAGTTTCTTGGAAGGCTCATTGAGGGAGCCCAATGGTGCCAAGTTTACAAAAAACAAAGAAACAGAACAGTTACGATCAAAATTAAAAAGAGGTGGGATTAGAGATTTAAAATGTATAATAGAGTTGGGTTTGGTGAGGTATCCAATATGGATTTGGATTTTTAAAGCCAATGAGCACAGTCTCCTGAGCATCGTTATTGCTTGATTCGTTTGGTAATTCAAAAGTGAACCATACACTAAATGTATCTATAATGTATGTAATTCTAGATTTCTTAAACAGGGCATGTGTACTACCTACTTAATTCAAAAATGTATAACAGTGTTTTGGCAGTCTAAGAGCGTTGAAAACAGTGACAGTGAAACAGGACTTAGACAGCTACACCACCTCTAACTCTATCCATTCACAATTCACATTCATGTTACAATCCATGTTGGCAGACCAACAAGCAAAGATCTATTCAGGAGAGAACAAGGACATCAAGTGCCAAAAAGCTCCGGTTCTGGTCCAAAGGACAGAGGAGATACAAGGCAGTGTAAAGAGGGAGTATATAGAGTGCATAAAATGCATGGAGGGAGGAAAGCACAGAGGCAGATTTTTGTCCTTTTTTTTTTTTTTTTTTTTTATAAATACAGTCCATTAGGTGAGGTGGTCATTTATAAACAACATATCAGTTTGTAATAGTAGTGGCTACCTCATGCTCTGCGGGGTGAGGAAGATGAACTGTCTGTTGCGTTGGCTAGCAGCAACCTTCAGCATCATATCCATGGATATCCTCCGGTTCACCATGTCCTAATTGAATGTAAATGTAAATGTAAATGTTCTTTATTTATACAGCCCTTTACAACAAACCTTTCGGTGAACCAAAGTGCTTTACAATAAAAGAAATAAAAACAATGAGAGACAATAAAAACGATAAAAGCAAAAATACAATAAAATACAATAAATAAAATATAATAAAACTAAATTTAAAATGTCATCATGCTACTGGGTTCTAAAAGCCATCCTAAATAAATAGGTTTTTAGTCTAGATTTGAAGAGGCCCAGGTCAGAAACCAGACGCATTTCGGCGGGGAGCTTATTCCAGAGCCTGGGAGCAGCAACAGAAAAGGCTCAGTTGCCCCAGTGTTTGTATTTTGACCTGGGCACTTCCAACAAAAGTTGGTTAGACGACCTCAAAGCTCTACCAGGGTCACGAACAGTTAAAAGCTCAGATAAATAAGATGGTGCGAGGCCATTAAGAGCTTTAAAAACAAACATTAAAAGTTTAAAATCAATTCTGTAGTGGACGGGAAGCCAATGAAGGGAGTTAAGAACAGGAGTGATGTGCTTTCGTCTGTTAGTGTTGGTTAAAAGACAGGCAGCAGAGTTTTGCACAAGTTGAAGGTGACTGAGAGAAGATTGGGAGACGCCGACATAAAGTGCATTGCAATAGTCTAATCTTGAACTGATTAGCGCATGGATGGCTTTCTCCAGGTCGTGACAGCTTAAAAACATTTTAACTTTGGCCAGGAGACGTAGCTGGAAGAAATTAGTCCTGACAACATTGTTGATTTGTTTATCAAACTTCAGATGACTGTCGAAAACCACTCCCAGATTTCTGATGGTTGGACTGAGCTTTGAAAACAAGGTGCCAAAGCCAGCCATCACAGTATCCCCAAACACAATGCATTCAGTCTTACCATCATTTAAATGAAGAAAATTTTGGGCTAGCCGGTGCTTAATATCAGCAAAACAAGCAAACAAAGAACTCTGTGCAATGTGACTGTTAGGCTTCACGGGCAGATAGATTTGTAGATCATCTGCATAACAATGAAAAGAAAGGTTGTGCCTAGCTACAGTTGACCCAAGTGGCAACCTGTATAAAGAAAAGAGAATAGGGCCAAGAATAGAGCCCTGTGGGACCCCACAGGAGAGAGGAGCACTGGAAGAGGACAAGTCACCAACCATAACAGAGTAGGTTCTACTGGATAAATATGATATAAACCACTTCAGAGCAGTGCCGTGGATACCAACA
>OMLB01026149.1:0-25925 GCA_900302555.1 Myripristis jacobus
TGTCCCCTATTTCTTGAAGAATGCCGTCTTACTGTGAGCAGCTGCACCATGTTGACAGGTTGCGTCATCTTGCCATCAGTTTTTGCTTGGAGATCTGAACCCTAAGGATCCAAGAAAATGTATTGTAATCTTGTGTTATTTACAAATGGCTTTTGAAACATTCAGACAAATAAATATTGTGTATAAACTTACCATGGCTGGTGTGATGTTCAGCGGTGGTTGGTTAAGTCCAGGAGATGTCTCTGTCATTTGAGAATGGATGCCTCTTTGATTTGAATACATCCCTGAATACTCTGGGAAGGAACCACTAGGTCCTGGTGCCATTAGCTGAACTCGCTGGGGAGAGGCCATAGCTGACCCAGATGGTCGAATGCCCAACATTCCATCCTTATTAAGAGGAGAATGTGGCCTCTTTGCCTCCAGTGGCTTCGTAATGTCCTTTTCAGACACGCCTTTAGCCAACACATGTGCCCTTGGAGACACGGATAAAGGGATGCTAGACGACGCTGAAGAGGGGGGAAGTGCCTCTTGACTGTGTCCAGTGTGTGGGTCTGGGGCTGGTCGCTCACCCTGTTGGTGCAAGAGTGCACGCATCTCTCTTTGTGTCATGTATGTGTCCAACTGGATGCCACTACGCAGAGACCCACGGGGATCCGACTGCATAGTCTCTGGCTTCAGCTGTGTTGTAGACTGTCGCCCAGTCTGATGGAAGCGTCTGGCATCATCCTGTTCTCCATCATGGCTCCTTACAGAACTGGGGTTGACCTTGAGAACCATGTCTCTGCCAACAGCTTGAGGTGAGGTGGGACCAGACCAGGGAGAGGCAAGAGACTCACTATGCATCCCAAAAGTCATCCCAGAGAGAGGTGGAGTGTTGACCCGAACATCTCCTTGAACAAGGTGTCCCATTGGAATTGTTTGAGTAACACGGTGAGGAGACATTCGCCCTAAGCCACCATGAGCACTGTGGGGAGGCATGATAACTGACTGTTCTGGGTGATGCACACCAGTTACGTACTGCTGCATGGCAGGAAGGCCAGAGGGCAACATCACAGGGATGCCTTTAGGGGATGAGGAGCCGATTGGTGAGGACACTTTGGCAAATGGAGAGTGTGGATAACCTGACTTGCGGGGGGAACGTGGCTCCTGTTTGGTCCCACTGAGATGTGAAGGAGCTCTGTCACCAGCAGTTGTAACAAAACCTACATGGTTGCCAGGTGGAGATGGCAGGTGAGGACTTATTGCAGGACTTATGGCAGAGGTCCAAGACGGTTTAGTACCATCTGCACTGTGAGGATCAGCACCCTCCACTTTCTTTTGATGCTTCATAATCATGTACTCTGAATGATGGTAACTCATTACTTGCTGGTTACCAACTCCCTGTGAATGACGTTTCACTACTCCTTGAAGCCCAGACTGGTAAGGAGATTCCATCTTTTCCAAAGTTGTGCCTTCTTGTTTAATGGAAGATGAAGCCAACTGTGGCTTACCAGGATGCCCATGGTCTGTCTGTGAGGGAGGCCCCTTTTGAGCACCTGACTGAGAGTGAGTATACATCTCCTGTTTTATCTGGGGCATGGATACCAACTGCTGAGATTCCATGTCGCCTGCTGATGCTTGTGGGATCTGGCTTATTTTTGCACTAATCCGCTGTGGTCCCTCAATTTTCTGACCTGAGTGGCTCAATACTACCACTCCTTCTGAGGTATTTACCCTCAGACCTGGACTGGATCCAGTACTAAGAGTGGGGCTCTCAACAATGAAGCGCCCAGCACTCCCACCCTCTTCTCCAACGGATGGTCCATGATATGATCCACTATCATCTATGCTAGGCCTGTATGTCTGTTTAGGAAGAGCCATATCCACACAGGGGTTTCCAATATTAATGTTCACTTTCTCCTCAGAATCAGGAGGGTTGCAAACACGACTTATAACAGAGGTTGCAGTGGATGCAATAACAGAGATGACAGACTTTGTCTCAGGAGATGGTAGTGAGGCTGGAGGTCGAGAAATAGGTGGACCTGGATGAGTTGGCACTCTACTATCAGGTAGTGGTGATCTGTTTGGCACAACAGCTGATGGTGTATTACTTTCAGTTGGGTGCTGATCTCGAGAGATGGGTAGACTACTGGGAACAGAACTACTGCCTGGCAGTGAAACATTCTTGTGTTTCATAAGAATCCGCCTCAAGTCACTGGTACCATGATCATTGTCCATGTTTTCAGTGTCAGGGGTTAAAGATGGGTTTTCTGATGGTGGCACTGGTAAGACAGGTGAAGAGGGGACTCCTGCGTCTTTAGACTGACTGAGCCAATCTGGTGGGGAAACAGGAATTCTACTGGGTTGAATGGGCCTGATATTTGGCCGGTTAGGAGGTGGAGACAGAGAAGGCGAAATACACTCAGGTGGTAGCTGTTGAGGCTTTGAGGAGGTTGGACTCTTAGACTGGGGGCAGACAGTCTTAAGATGCTGAAGTTGCTCTTCAGAAGATGATTCTGATTCCATGTTTGCATCTGTAACCTTAGCAGCCATACGCTCAGGTTCTGCCTTCCATGTAGTCGCAGTAATGACAGCAGCTGCTGCTGCTGATGGAGCCATCTCTGAAGCAATCTTTATATTGGAAGGGGTGCCAACTGACGAAGGATCTGTGGATTCCTCTGGTAGTGGCTGTCTTTCCTTTAAGTCTTTTTTTACCGGTTTTGGGGTTTTAGAACGTTTAATTGTTTTAGGTCTTCCCTTGGCGCCTTTCTTGGGTGTGGTTGGAAAAACTGGCTCCTCGGGTATAGTGGATGCATCTGTTTCTGGTTCATCTTCCTTCTCTGGCTGAATGAAGGCTGGCATCTCTGGTTCGGAATCCAGGTCTGTACTAATCACTGGATCTGTTTGGGGTAATGATACAGTTACATCATCAGCAGTAATAGAATCAATAGCCGCCATAAGCTCTGTCTCACTTGCAGGATTAGATGGTTTTTCTTCCTCTGCATCACATTTTATCTCAGCTTCTGGGGCAGCTGGAGTTGGGGGCTCTGTTGGCAAGGCTGGATCTGTAAATTTAGCAATGTTCTCCACAGCCTGCACTAATTCCAGCTCTTGAGAGAGCATTTTTTTTGACGTATCCAGTGGTGACTTTTTTTCCAGAGCAGCTTCCTCCTTATCTTCACTGCTAGAGCCCACTGCTTTACCACTATTAGACTCCAAAATCTGATCTGTGTGTTCACCAGATCTGGCCTTTTTCAAGCAATCATCTTGGTTCCCAAGCTCGTCATCCCCTAACTGAAGTAGATCTTTCACCTCTGTGACATTCAGTCTGATTTTGAGGTTCTTGAGGACAGGTGACTTAGGAGTCCGTGTCAGTTTGGTTTTTCCTCTAACAATTTTGTCTTTCTCTGAAGAGGGTTTCTCTTCTAAGACTGGGGAATCTATCTCTTTCCCGTTTGATTTACTTTCACAATCTTTGTCAGTGAGTACATGTTTGTCTCTGACCAGTTCTCTTCCATGTTTGTCTCTCTCTTCTTTCTTTGGCTCAATTTTTATTGAGGGATCTTTACATGAACTAGACGAATCCTGCAAAGCTAAGCTATCTTCATCTGTAGGGTCCACTTCTTGATCATCATCCTCAGGCAGCTCAGTTTTATCCCCCCTCCTAGATGGTCCAGTACCTGTGGCCAAGGAGGCTTGATTTGATGAGCCCTTTGGGATATAAGGAGCATGTTTTCCTTTCGCCGCTCTCGGGATTTTTTCACCACTCTCTGATTCATTTGTATCCATGTCTTTAGAGTCAATTTTTGATTTATCTGCCTTAACTGAACTATCTTCAACCTGTCGGCGATTTTTAGGAGGACGGCCTCGTCTTGAAGACGGGACTGGAGCAGGTGACTCCTGTTCCATATTTTGCTGTAAGGCTGCATCTTTATCACCACGCTTTCGTGCAGAGCGTGGTGATTCAGTAATTTCCTTTCCAGTCCGTGTTGAAGCATCATCTTCAACTGGGGTGGCATAAACAGATTTGACATTTCTTCGTCTTGCTCTGCCCACTGATATGCTCTGCTCTGAGATATTATCAGAATCAGGTCCATGAATAGGAGATTTTCCTGTGGACTTGGAATCTGAAGTTGCTTTTAAAGATTCAGCTCTTGGAGATGACCCACGTTTCAATTTCTCTTTGTCAATGCGCTCACTCTTACGTGTGGCTTGTTTCTCAGAACCAGAGGCAGAAATAAGAGTAACTGGAGCAGTCTGAGCAGGGGTTTGTTTATACTTCTTATTCTTCAATTCTTTCGCTCTCTGTTCTTTGTGAAGTGAAGCTGGCTCCTCATTCGTGTCATTGTCTACAGACACCTGCACCTTATTGACTTCAAGTTTCTTTTCTACTTCAGGTTCTGTCACTGCTCTGCAAGTGTAATGGGCCTCTTTCTTTAAGCCGGAATCCGTCTCTTCTACAAGACTGGGTGGTATGGGACTTGTGGCTTCAGGCAGTGCTGGCTGGGTTGTTTCAGGATCTAGCTCTGCTTCTGAACTGCTGACAAACTCGTCATGAGTATCACTGTGGCAATGCTGTTCTGTGTTCAAAGGTTTTACATCCTCAGCAGCATTATCTGATTTTCCTTCAAATGGAGATAGTTTACCTGAAGCTGGTAAAGATACAGGGTCACAATCAGTTGGTGTCTCAAGATGCTCATTTTCTTTAACCTCTTCCTTTATCAGAGACACAGCAAGCAGTGGGTCAGTGGATGCATACAACACAACACCTTTGTCCTCTCGTGGAGACAATTCCTTGTGTGCAGGTTGGGCAACAAAAGTGGGTACTAGTTGGGGTTCAGAGATCAGCTCCTCAGCAGGGCTAATGGGCTTAATTTCTGGCTCCATGGCAGGTTCTGTGGTGCTAGGTGATTGCAATGCCTGTTGGTCTTGATCAGGCACTTTTTCAACTTTATTCTCACCACTCAGTATTGTGTATCCTTTTGATTCTTGTACCAACTGGTCTTTCCCCTTCTGTTGCTGCAGCCGTGTAAGTTCCAAAAAACGACTATGGAAAAGCACTCCTGGCTCAGAGTCAAGTTGGCCATCTGTTGTCCCTTGTTGACCAGTTTGCTGGGTTTGCGCATGCTCTGGCTCTTCGTGCTTGCGTTCCAGGTGCTGAAGCCGTCTTGAGTCCTGTTCAAAGATGGAGCTGTGAAGGAAGCGAGAGGCAAAGAGCTCCCTGTGTTCCTGTTCTTCTGGCTTGGGCTCCTCTTTGCTGTCATCTAGTTTGTCTTCAGATCCACTTCGAATCTTTTTCTTTTTCATATACCAGGAGGGTGTAGGCCGTGGTGTTGATTCTACCTTCTCAGTATCTTTTCTGTTGCGAAAACTTGCAAAGTGAGAATCATAGTCTAAGAATGACCAGTTTTCTTCTCTAGAGGATGAGAGGGATTTTGCACGTTCAAGCAGAGCCTTTGTATCCGGCGTAATAGTCTGGTCGAGTGCAAAGGAGTAGAATTTGTTCCTCTCAAGGTTGGCTAATTTGGGGTCTGAAAACCTGTCACCTCTTTGTCTCTCAGCAAAAGGCATAGATGTAGAGGGCATAGGAGAATGGGGTTTGGTCTCTCTGTCCTCCTCAGAATCTGATCGTACCTCACCAGGTTCCAGGTCATGCCAAATACCATATTCCAAACGCTTGCGAATGTGAATGTTTTTACTTAGACTTCTGGAGAAGTTTAGGTCAGGTAACAAGTCCTGTTTGACTCTACTTTCCCATCGTTTTTGTTGCTCTTCCTCACCACCAAGTAAAGCAGTGTTTGACTTGCTTATCTGTGTGTTATGTGTTCGTTTGACTGACAGCTCCAGATCTGAGTGAATTTTGTCATCATTTCTGCTGAACTCTTTCTGAAGAGAAGGATCCACAAAGTCCTCATCTACATGGAGAGAGAAGTGCTGATGTCCTGGAGAAGTGTTGTTCCAGTCAGGATCCTCACTTTTTTGTCTAAAGCTTCTGTAAACCCGTTCCCTCTTGACCCCTGGATCAGTGTCAAATTGATCTAGTTTCTTGAGTTTATGAGATGGGAAATTATCTGTGACATCTTCAGGTGGTTTGCCCACTTCATGGACAAGACTGCGGTGTTCAAAATCCTCCGTTTCACTTCCTTGGGGACTTCCAGGTTTCTCAGGTTTGTCAGACTCCTGCTGCTGTTGCTGGTGGAGCCTTCTGTTTTGTTCCATTTGCTTGCGGTAACTCTGAGAGAGATCAATGTCCACATGGTCTTCCCTGTCCTTAGCACCTCTATCAATATCAGCAGCACCGTATTTGAAAATACCATGTTGTTCTTGATCTCTGGAACTACCTTGGTCTGTATTTCCCTCATGTGAAAATCTTCTGGATGAATTGTGCCCTGCATGTCGTTTTGTTTCCAACAGGTCCAAAGATCCATCAGATTTTTCTCTTTGTCCTCTTAGCTCATCTTGACTATCCTTCTGAGTGCTAGGTTTTTCAGTTTTGAACCTTGAGTCTCTACGCTGAGAGTCTTTCTGTTGCCTGTCAGTATCCATTTCTTTCAAAAAAGTAGAACTACCACCAAAGTCTGAGGGTTGATTACCATCTTCCTCCTCAAGCCTACTCCTCTTCTGTCGAATAGTTTTACCACTAGCATCTGCAAAGCGCCTTTTTCTTGCAGCGAGGCGATCAGAATCCACTGATGAGTCTTTCCCATCATTTCCGATATCAGACTTGAGATGTTTCTTAGGTCGATTTTTTCCATCCAAGTCTGAATTATCACCTTTTCCTATTTCAGACCTCTCGTTTTTTAGCATGTCATGGTGAGCAGTTGACATCTGACCTCCCGTTAGAGGATCACCGTCCCCCTTATATTTCTGTCTCTCATGTGCATCTTGGTCTGATCCCTTTGCCCTTCCAGAACCTCCGTCAAAGCCAGTTTCAAGCTCTGTTTCAGGGGGTGGGTTACAGGGGGACTGCCCCTTTACTTTCCTTGATTTAATCTTCTCAGCTTTGTCTTTGTCAACTTTCTCTTTCCGTTTTGCCCGCTTAGTTTTTTCAGCACCTGCCACACGCTCAGGTTGACTGTTTTTATCAGTTTTTTCAACCTTTGAGCCATGTTCCAATGGGGTCTTTTCAGATTTGTCAAAGTGTGGCGGTGAGAGTGAGCTCACACTACCACTTCGCTCAGAGGACTGACTGTAAACCCGCCGTTCTGAGTCTCTGGGGGCACGTTCAGAAGGTGAAGGTGAGACTGTGGGAGTAATAGGTCGCCGTGGATGAGAGGGGCTCCACCTACTACGGTCAGCCTCAAAGCGTTCTCTCTCTCTTTCACGCTCCCTTTGAATGTATGTGTATTTTCGAATGTCTTGCTCAAAAGGGTCTCTGTAATCCCTGTACTCTCTAGGATCGTCATGGTATCGTGGGTCAAAGTGATCCCCTTGATAATGTTCCAGTTCAGGGAAACGGTCTCTGCTGCGAGCAGGGTAATCCCTTCGAGCATCTTCCGGATAGAGGCCAGGGGTTCGTACATTCTCATAGTAAGCCCTTTCTGCTGTAAATTCATGGTATGGGGGTCTGCGCTCCTCTCTGTAAAGGGGGAATTTGGGGAATTGGAAGAGAAAAGCAATTAATTCTGTGTCCACTAGGTCAATCCATTCCAATGCTTTAAAAATGTATTTCTAAGGATTCTAAGGATTACATCATACAAATCTTATGAATGTACAGCTGTACTCATGATAGTGAACAAACCAACCATGTAAGACAGTTTTTGCAAATCTCTCACTTTTTAATAGTTCATAAATATGTGCTGGTCTTAAGAATATTGCACAAATCAGCATTTTTACAAATTTATTGTCTAAATGGTATATTTCATTAGTTGACAGAATTCTAGATTTGTTTTTAAGAATATCTTTACTTGTGGATATTTCAATTAAGTGCATGCAAAAAAAGGGCCATTATACCGTCGTTCAGGAGGAATTTCATAGAAGTCTCTGATGTCTTGCCCTGAAGACTGCATAGACCGGTAAAATGCCATCTGACTCTCTTGACTGGCAAAATCAACCTGTAAAGAGAAGAATTATCAATAAAGGGGCAAAATACATGTGATTAATAAACATTAATAAACAAACAAAATTTTTACCTTTATTTTATTGCCACCAATCTTCCAGCCTTTGGTCTCCCTTACAGCTGCCTGAGCAAAATCTGTGTTGTTGTACAAGATGAGAGCCATTCCTTTCAACCTATCAAACACAACCTGAAATGGGACAAGTTATAAATAGGTTTAGTAACTTGACAAATTAACAATACGATCAAATTCAGAGGCAGTAATACATGTGGCAAGAGAGAAAAATATTAACCTTGACTACATGTCCATAGCGGCAGAAATGTCGTGTGAGGTATTGCTCTGTAATGTTAGAGGCCAGACCATCTAGCCAAACACATGTTGTTGGCATACTTTTCCCAAAGCCAAGCTATAAGAGGAAGACAGAAATTATATTTAGAAATTATAGAATTATATTTAGAAATTATATTTAGATGACATATACACTGACTGAATTACATTTTTTTTTAAAGCAGATCATGACAATGTTATAATTGCTTGCTACATTAACACTACCTTTAGTCTGTTGCTCCCCAGATACTCTCCATCCATCTTTTTTATGGCTTTGCAAACGCTGGCAATATCAGAATACTGCACAAAGGCATACTGGGGAACACCATTTACTTTCTTGATGTCAATGTCCTAAGAGAAGAAAGACAGAGCAATTAAGAGGCCACACTCAAATGTAAAACGTATGCATTTACTTAAACAGTACTTCATACCATGATTACCGATACACTCAGTAATAACATACAGTAATCAAATACTTTTTTGTAGTATCAAGTAACTTAACTCATTAGTTCATTTCATGATCAGCTATTCACTGCCTCTAAAAATCTGTTACCTTTGTAGGTCCATTAAGTTAAAAAGAAAATATCACGTGGCAGCAGTGTGTGACGTGTTTGTACTAAGGTTGTTGACGTGTTATTTTCGAGAACAAATCTATTCAAACTCACACGTTACTTGTGCATATGCTGTGAACAAACAGGTCAGTCTCAGACTAAGGTGTTTCAATTGAAATGAAAGTTTTCTTGCCTTGATGAGTTCATAGTGCACTCAAGTCTTTTTTTCAACAGCAGTTATCACATCACCAAAATAATATTTTTAAAATTTTTGTTATTGTTGGTAAGTTAAAAGTACTCTAGTTATTTTTTAATAAAGAGTAAAATAACTAGTTACTACTTAGGAGGAGTAACTTAGTTACAGGTTACTCTCAAAATTAACTTTCTCCAACACTGATGGTAACATACCACAATTTCTCCAAAGCGCTGAAATATGTCAAGGAGCTGCTGGTAACTGGTGGTCTTTTCAAGGTTGCCTATAAACAGTGTCCTTGTGGCTTTGGGATGGAACTCATCTATCCGTCCATCCAGGGGCCTGAACTCATTTTCACTCTCAGTTTCTGAGGGGAGAGATCATCATTTTCACATTATAGAATCATCTACACACAAAAAAGGCTACTGGAACGTAATTAGTGTTCTTCAAAATAATTACTATATTGCATTAGATCCTTTATCACATACCCGGACCATTCCAGGCAGTGACCTCAATGAGCATTCCAAAGAACAGCTTTCCTTTGGAGACTGTGAGAGCTTTCTCTTGATCCTCTTGCTGTCTAAAAAACACCAAACCGTAACGGTCCTCGGATGCCCCATGGATCTGCACTGATGTCACTTTCCCATGCTTCTTGAATTCATGAAAGAGTCCATCTTTTAAACTTGTGTCTGCAGAGCAAAAAAATACATGTAGGATATTGTAATATTCCATCATTTAAAAAAAGGAAGATAATAAAAACTTAACGAAAACTAAGATTTCGCATATCTGAAAACCTGACCCAAACTGCACCCTGCATTTACATGCATCATTTTTAAAGATCTTATGTTTCTGAAATACAACACAAACATCACTGTGACAGACAACGCAAATTTTGTTAAAAGAGCAGACATGCTAATCAAGAAAATTCTTCAAATGTTGCATGACAAATTCATATCGGTGGTTTCTTCCCAGCAATAATGTTTCTGTATCAGAAATATGTGTATTATGTCATGTTTTGCTAATTTTTCATGTTCTACACGTGCTGAGCTGAGCTTTGTCATACTGTAATCGTCTCCCTAAAGTTAATCTCATTTCGCTCTACTCATGGAGAGCTACATGGTTCTATTTAAAGCAAGCCACAAAATGTTTCACGGATAACGAAAGCAGACAAAATTCTACACCTACAGTACCATATTTGAAACAGAAGATGATTGCTGGTAGCTCAATGAAGCCATGGACAGTTTTCATTACCTGGATATGTTCCTAGACAATATGTTAAGCTTCCTTGTAAGTACCGGATGTATTTTACACTTTGACATTCTTGAGAGGTAAGTCAAATGTGAAAATTACGGTATGACAACAAATGAAGATGACTTTTGCAAAAGCAAAATTGTGTGAAAAACTAAGAATCATGGTCACTTGTAATTTTGAAAATGGGTGCAAAATTCAATACCTTCCAAGCACTAAATGCTGGTAGCTTTCTGACAGTAAAATATAAGAAAATGAGAAAATGACAAAGAGTACTGAAGATGTTCAATCATACCCCAGTTCCCACAATTTTAGGCTATTACGTCTGAAAAGTAATACAAACTCCCATGGACTGCTAAAGCCTATGACAAGACATTCAATCCAATCATCCATCTATATAATCAAAATGCAAAAGTACATGTGCAAATTGTTTTGAACATGTCAGATGATGTACTTGCTACTTATTATTCTTCATTGTATGTTTGGTGTATATTACAGTTGAGCCCAACAATAATTTGCACTTGGTATGGACAACAAAGCATCTTGTACTACATTCAAAACGACAGTCTAAAGTGTCCAGCTGACTCACTGGGCTTAAGTGAGCACAATGCAAATATAACATTTCGGCCGAAGACGTTTGGAACATGTTCCCTTCCCAATTTCTCCTATCTCTACACTCTGACATATCTTTAAAGAAGGGTTAAAATGCAAAAAGTAATCTTAAATAAAAGGACTATAATTGACTGTGCGTGAGTATGAAAACTGGAATAGGTACTGTACTGAGCAGTTGAGAAGGGCCAGCTTATTTAACCCAGCCCCACACAAGTAAGCTACTACATTTATATTCCATGTTAGAAGATGCAAACTTCACCATTAAAACATCAAATTCCTACAGTAATCAAACATTTATATAAGGGGTAATGACAACAGTATTAGTACAACTACAGCATGTTAGCACAGCATTACACAATCGCGTTACACTGTACTGCCTATGATCACGTTTGCCCTTTTAAAACCCTGTGAGAATGCAAGAACTCACCTGTGGAGCGCACTGGTAGGTTTTGCACCTTAATTCCAAAGCTTCTACGAGGCTCATCTGCATCCAGCACCATAGAAGACTGGGGAGGTGCATGTGTGGCAGATGACTGAACAGAACGTGCACGAGATCCGTCACTTGAGCTGCTGTTTGAATCACTGCTGCCAAACAAACATAATAAAACCAGAGGATAATGATCAATAATATATATATATCATCTATATCTATACATGTCTATATAATCTATATCTATCTACATACAGATAGATGGATAGATAGATATGGACAGATATAGACATATATAGATATAAACGCAACAGGCTAATATCAGCTTTTGACATGGCAAAAAAACACAAAAAAACAAAGCATGTCGAACCTTCCACTGCCTGTGCTGCTGGTGCTGCTGACTGAATCCGAACTTGAGGATCTGCTGCGGGACCGAGATCGTGGGCCTCTCCCAGGGGACAGAGGAGCTCTTTTAGGAGAGTGGGGAGCTTTGGGGGTTTGTCCTGCAGTCCGTTGTGGGGAAGGGTGTCGTGACTGTGAGGAATGAGATGATCGGCTTCGACGGTGATGGTAAGTTCTATCAATGCGCCGGCCTCTGTCATCTCTGTAGAGGTCACGCCGTGCAGCACTTGTAAGAGTGAAGGGGTCTCGAATTCTAGAGTCAAAATGTGGGTCTGATGCCTCAAAGCTTCCTCCTATGGCGCTGCTTCCTGGGCCAGCAGTAGCAAACATAGAACGATCACGGTAATAATCAGCATTGTAGTGACGCTGTCTGTCGAAAGTGCCACTGCGCTCATGGTGTCCGTACGGGCTGTGATCATACGCACGTTCCCGGCTTTCTGAGCTACTGTAAAATAAGAAAAGGAAAGAAGAGGAAAAGGGGAGAGACAGTGTCATTTTGGTTCCAAACAGAAAGGCCAACAACTTCCCTAACTTTTTTTTTCTTAAATAATACGCAACAATGTAAACTAAAATGGGCACTTATCTGTTAAAGAGCCCCAACTAAAAGCAGGCCAGATATAAAGTAGGGTCAATTATCTTAATAACAGTGCAAAGGGCAGTGCAAATGTGAACAGGCCAACCTTGTCACTCTTGCCTTGATAAGAGTTAGTGACTCAAACTGTCACCATACATCTGTTCATCTGTATCTGTACATTTTCAGACATTTCCTTATCCATGATGTACTCACAACTTTCCTAGGGTCCCAGTGTGAATAATGTACCTTGAAAGCATAAATCCCACATTTGATGTACATACCATGCACAGCAAGATCATCATTTTAAGGAAAGTTCCTAAATTTTCCTGTAGTGTAGCTGACATTGCAATAGTTAGTATGGTAGTTTAACTCAAATGTGGTGAAGTTTTCAGCATTTTTAAGAGGCACACTTGTAGCCCATGGGAGTGATGACTAAACAAAAATGAGTATGAAATTCCTCACAATTGGAGAATGAAGCAGAACAATTTAGTAAATTTTTTGTCAAGACATGAATGACAAGGGCAGAAGCTGCATGTCCAATAGTAGCACTGTAATTATTAAATACTGAATGGACAGTCATGACGCTTCTCTCATACCTAGACTGACAAAAGCCTAATTAATGCCACTTTCTAAGAGCAGTGACATTTAAAAGCACACACAACTCCATTTAAGTTCACAAACAGCCGTGTGAAATGTGCTGCCCTGGACAGCCACTAGAACCCAATTTCCCCTCTGGGATCAATAAAGTATTTCTGATTCTGATCTGATTTTGAACCAACCCCCGTTTTCATTCTGAAAAGTTACTCCTGCAACTACACAATTTAGCAATGTTGAAATGTTTCGTTCTAGTGCAGTTACTCTTGTTTACATTTACTGATAGCAGTAAAATAAAAATATAAAATCTTGATCATTTTGAGTGTTTATGGATGCCCAGGTGAGCTGTTGCCAGACGTTGACTGTTCATGAACTCTTCTAGGCACAAAGAGGAAATGTCCATTCATAGTGTAGTTCTGTTTTTGAGGACTCAACTGGACCAGGCTGCTATCAATGAGCCCACTAGTTTTGAAATTTACAATGCCATGCAGATTTTCCAAAAATATCTGTCAGTTCTACGGGGTAAAATGTATTTTGTATATGCTACCGATGAAAAAGGCTAAAATAACAAAATGAAATACAGCACTGAATTTCTAACCTCAGCCTACACCTAAAAGTAAGCAGGGTATTTGACTTTTACATGAAGCAGAGAGAAAAGAGTGACAAAAACTGAGAGATACTGAGCGAAGAATAACAGCCACAGAATAAGCAATCTGATCGAAAGTCACCTTTTTCCCTAATAGCAATGCAAAACTTAAGAAATGAGAAGGTGCTAAGTAAGGTTAGAAAAAGAAAGATGCAGAGGGCAGAACAATACCAACCTTTTTGAAAAGAAGTTACCGAACCTAATCCAAATAAAATCTACGTGGTCAGAATGTGAGAGCCCAAATGAAAAACAAAAGGGAAAAATCATTTGAGCTAATAGGCAAAAACTGTTTCCTTGAATCGTACTGCGCGTAATCTTCAAATATTGAGACGAGCACCAGGCCAGTAGGATGTTGATGTATAATCCACAATTTGGCTACTTAATTCTCTTCATTGGATGGAAAAAGGGAAAACAAAACAACCAAAGAAATGGATCTCTTAATGGATTTCAGGATATGCAAAAAACACAGCGACATATGACTTTAATACATAAATATGAATTAAAAAAATAAAAAAGATGACTTTGACTTCAGGGTATTTCAGCGCATTCCAAGTGGGACATACAGCAATTTGTCAGCTGAATAGAAAACATATCCGCCTGGGTCAGTCTTGTCTTCTAGTACAGAAAGTAGTAACTTCCAGTGGTTACGCTTCACCTTCAAAAAGGTCAAAATATTTATTCCTCTTGGATGATGCCAATGTGGTTAAATAGCAGACAAGCTGGCAAACCCTCAAACACTATGATGATCAGCATACATTAAATCCCTGCTCATGGGCATGATGTAAATTCCAGTTTCATGGATCCCATCAGGCACATGGATTGGCAGGCTTCATCTGTTCGCTTCTTCAATTCTCTGCTGCAAATACATTTTGAGTTCTCATTTCTTCACCCCAGACATTGAGGCCTGACAGCTAAATCCACACTTTAGTTGAATAATCCAAAGGAATCGCAGTTTCATCTATCCATACTATGCTCCACATCAATACATCCAACATGAGGGATCATATTGCATACTTCCAAGGGGGTACATCCAAATGATGCAGTCTTCAGATATCTTCATGGGCATCAGTCCAAATCAAAAATAGCTCCACAAACTTGAATGGTCTGATGAATGGATCCTCAGCTTACACTGAAATTCTTTTAGATATAGTCTCCATAATCAGGATAAATAAAAATTTGAACATGTCCTAACATGACTGAAATAGCCTAGGCAATATGCCCTACTTGGCGTTTGATATGATGCCTAATAACTTCTTCCATCCAATAGTTTAAAATATTTAAATCCAGGACAATACATATCCAAAGATGTGAAGCTTGAAAAAGTAGTCCAATCATCAAATGGTGCCAAGAGGAAAAACAATTCTACACGTCGAGGTGTGAGTTCCTTAAATTAATACTACCTGATTAGATTTATTAAAGAAATGTGTATCGTATCCTTCAGCATTAAGTATTTACTTCCAGTTTCAAGCGAATCCAGGTTCAACAAAAATCTTCACCGTTAGATCCAATGTTATGAGGAGGAAAAAAAAAACATTAAAAAAAAAAAATTCCAAAAACTCCCCAGGATAGATTCCCACAAAATGTAATATATCCAAAACTCACCAGGATATTCCTCATAGATGTAATATCCAAACCAGAAGCCAACCCTTGAAACATAGTTACCTTACCAAATGATAATGTGTAGTTATTTTACTTAGATCCCGTAGGCAAGGCGAGCCGATTAGGATGAAAAGTGGAACGATCCCTAGATTACCTTTGTGTAGCCCCTTGGGGCAACTTTACTTAAATAACCCAACTACGTGATAACGTTTTAGTGGGATAACACCTATCTGACACATAGAATCCCCAGGAATTTAAGGGGAAACCATGTCCACTTACCCATCTATTCTCCGTTCATAACGTCCCTCTCTGGTGTGAAGGGACACAGGGGGGCCAAACACTGGACCAACTGTGCCCCTAGAGAATCCTGTAACGTCTCGACTGCTCGAGGGGGGGGTGTCTTCCAGGCCCCGAACAGCACTAGGGACTGACCCAGGTTCATTGTAGTCAGTTCGGAGGTCCCTGTCTCCCATCTTGTTGACAGCATTGTGAGCCTTCTGAGCACTTTTGATATCCACAAAATCCACAAAGGCTGCCACACCACCCTCTGACCCCCGCTTCCGCAGAACTTTAACACTCTCCACACGGCCATACCTAAGAGGGAATGGCAATTAAACAATTATTAAAATTACATACAGGATAGGCAAAGTGCAGTTCATCCTGCTTTCCAAAACCTGGCAAATGAGTAAAGGAAGAACATTTTTCTAAAGTCAAGCAAAAATGAATCACAATGATAATTAATCAATCTAAAGAATGAAGCCAGTCCAGTCTTGCAGGAGCAATTGTTTCTTTTCAAATCAATAATGTGGACTGAAGATCCTTTAAACCGGCGCTACTGCCACCACTATAAATAAAGAAAGATCATTATGCTTTGTGTTATGAGTCGTGTTGCGAAGATGACAGTAAATTAAGTTAGCTAAATGCTCTTCCTGGGCTTAACAAATGTCAAACGTCTATGTCATGAAAAAAGTATGGGGGAAAGCATTTTTAAATTCATCATGTTAGTTGGCAAACGTTAACGTCAAAAACTAACTTGTACTGATAAAGCACTGGCATTACAACCAAAAAACAAGGCAGTAATGTCAGCTGTGTGTAGTAAGTTTGTTGCTTCTGAGTTTGATCGGTCGCTCCAGTGGCCCTTTGCTTTAACTTAGCAAACGCTGGCGAAATGCACAGCCGTATCTCTTAACATTATAACCAAATCTATGTTGGCCCCTGCGTTTAAGATTCTTTACTTGCTTAGTAGCGACAGTTAGTCATGGTTTGCTATTTAGTACTTTGGTCAAATTATGAAATTAGTGGCTAAAGTTAGACAGAGATGGCAACCGACATAATGAAGCCCTACTAACTGCTAACGGCCGTGGGATTATGGGCTTCGTGGCTCACCAATGTATCAAGTTTATGTTCGGTGTCCATCAGTGTAATTCTCATCACATGGCTTAATAAATGTCGGCATGTCAAGCGACTTTATGAGATCACAAAACTGTACACACAGGCCATTAAAGCTAACCATGCTAATAGCTAATGTTAGCTACCTCTCGGCTAGTTACCGAACATGTAAACGTCTTGACTTGAGCCTTCCCACAAAATGGTTGGTTGGGTGGTAGATCGGTTGGTCGCTAGCAAATGTAGCATAGCTAGCCGTTTGCCTCTTGACATTAGCAAAAGTTAGCTAAACATTAGAAAACACCAACAGTCGTATTTTGGTTATTTCATCCGTGCTGTACGCTTGTATTTTACGAAACCCCGGCCAGGTATGATTTTAAATATGTAGCGCATTTGAAACCCCCCAGTTGCTTCCAAAAACTCAAAAACAACGCTAGATTTATTAGCTTAGTGACGAGCTAGCCACTGCAACTAGCTAGCTAACGTTTAGTATTGAAACCTAGCGCGCGCTGCCTCACCAAAAAAGACTCGTCTTGCGTAACCTACCGTTTAAAATGTTCGACTATTTTCTCCTCTCGGACGTGTTCGGGTAAATTTCCCACCCAAAGGTGCCTGGTTTCCCGAACCATCTTGCACTATAATCCCCCCCTTTAAACACATATGCTCTCGCACGTTGTGATAATCCCCGCCGGTCGGAGGTCCACCTCACAAAATGAACGAAGATGGACTCTGTAAATGTTCTCGGCCTGGCCGCCGGCCGCTCGCTGCGTCCTCGAGCCCTGCGTGCGGATGTGTGGCGCTGCCACCCGGGGTGCGAGCTGCGCGGCTCCCGGGCTTAATCTGCCGTGCATTTGCGCGTGCTCGACAATAAGCACAACAGTCAACCTGCGTGCGACTGCGGAGGCAGCGTGTTTAAACAGTGGAGATTAATTAACCTTAATAATGATTATGGTAAACTCTTGTGCTAAGGGTACATTATTCCAGTGTGTAAAGGTTTACAGATATGTGAATCTATAGGTTAGCGTGTATACTGGGGCTGAAACATCTATCTATCTATCTATCTATCTATCTATCTATCTATCTATCTATCTATTTATGTATCGTTATCGTTATCTAGATATGAACACACGAGATAGTCTTATTTAAAAATGCAACGATCTGAACGCTATCAAATTTAGTTTGAGGGTTTGCCTGCGACAGTGACCTGATCTGTTCTGAATAATAAAATGCTTTGTGACGTAACTGCACTGTCTACATCGAACATTCTTTTTTTTCTGAAGAATGCTCCACTGTTGACACACTTCAGATTTGGCATAAATTTTTCATATTTGGTATGAAATTTTGTCTATATCGTGCAGCCCAAGTCTATACCATAAAGCTGAATCATAAATTAGGCAAGTATTTGGCTGTAGTGTTTTGTAAATGTGGGAGGAACTCGTCAACAACCATTCAGAGATAAATTTATCAACCACAATCAATTTAACCCTCCTATTTTTTTGCTTCATATTTCATGAGTTTTTTCTAGTTAAATGGGCATGAGTTGGTAAACATAAAATTAAAATGATAATATGATTTCAATGCCCTGTATACATTTTGCGCGGATAGATGTTTCTTTAGGGTCAGAATGACCTCAGGTTTTTTTTAGCTGTACAAACTATATAGGAGGTATCAACATTTTATACACATTTGTTTTAGCTGTTTTGGACACTGAGGAACCATAGCAGGTCATTTATAATCTTCAAACTCTCTGCTTTATGGCCCTAACGAAACATAACCATACCTGTAGTAGTGAGAAAACCAGTGATAGTAAATGTGGTACTTGGGAGGGAAAAATATGATTCCTACAACAACTTTGACCTATCAGATGGGGTGGATGTGGTGGTTTATGTTTTATTTAAAGGACTGTTTAGGTACTGAACAAGACGCATAAAGTACCTGACATATAAACTTGGGTAACAATTTTTTTCTAAATAATCATTTTCTGGGGGTTTAAATTGCTGGGGGCCCGAATTGATTTCATCATGCAGCTGTTTGCATGCCAATTGTACCACAGCCAATATCAAAATACTATTCATGAGCAAACTGATTGGTAAAGTGTCCCAAAGCTTATTGTATGACATTGATACACAAGGCAGGTTTTTGGCCAGCTGGTGGGCAACAGTCCCAATGCATTGCTCGACAACATGTGAATGTTTTGGCAATATATCTCACTCTGTTGCCTGCCTGTTGCATATCAGTATTGATCTAAAATTGTCCTGTCTGACACCATCCCAAGTCTAACATAAGAGACACTGGACATGTGACTGTCCTTAGTTCATCAAAAAGCAATGCATAAGCTTACAAGATTCTCGAAATCTGCTCGTGTAGTCCCATATGCCATGGCCTGCTCATAGACCTTATCATCATGCTGAATGTGAAGACAGTTTACACATACATTACTCCAAGTAAAAATGTAGCAAAAATACCAGGGTGATATAGGCTGATGTTGTCTGAACAGCTGCACTGAGAAGGTAGCAGGTTATGACCTGTTGATCAGCATGATAATTTATGTGGACTAGCAGTAGAATGTGGATTTAGAGGGAAAATTTTCTTACTTGCATCCATACCATGTGTAGTTGCAAACATGATTGTGGTGGTAGTAATGTGTGTGTGTGTGTGTGTGTGTGTGTATGTGTGTGTGTAAATTCATGGGCCTGGCTATATCCAAAAGTGTGTACATATAAGAAACACTGATGCATATCCCTTGAATGCTGAATATGTTCTACAAACTCCTACTTTAAGAATCAACTGAGTTTTAAGCTTGGCATCAATGTAAAGTTAAAATATTTTCCTGAAATTCAAAAAGAGCAAAACATATGGGATAAAGATAACATTTTTTCCAGAACAAAGTTTTAATATTTGGAACTATAATTCCAGAGAGGAGCCATTTTGAAGTAACATAAATTGATTCAGCCGGGATGTCTTTATGGTCTGAATGAGACTGTAACACTGGAATGACAAATTAATGTGCAGAAACGATTTACAGTTGAGTGATTCAGAGGACAATATAGGCTTTTTCGTCAGCTGAAATATCTCCATGTGTTCAAAATACAGGCACATTTCAGCCTAAACCACTTTAAATCTTTCGGACCATATTAAACCCTAAAGCCCTAAAGCCATGAAGAGAATATTAAATATTAAACATTGTATTCAAATTTTAGACATATTCTTTCTTAAGCGCCATTGTAGGAATACTATTGTCCGTTATTTTTATTTATCTTATCTCAAACCTTTATTTTGGTACTAACAACCTGAAACTACAACTCATATATTTGGCCGGGAAAAGTTTTCACAGTAAATTTATGCAAATTTACCCTTGCAAAGACCACAGTCTCCTACACAGAGTGAGCTGTTAAACTCAAATAGTGATTTTAAAGGTGTTTCTTATGTCAGCTTTGCTTTACGTTACCAAGAAGGGTAGCAAAGTGAAAATCAGCTTGTTTTGAGGATAGACCATAGTCAGCTTGACGGTATGCCACATAATGCAGAAATTACTTGAAATTCCCAATTTTTCTGCAGCCTTGAGCCTAGAAGTCTTAGGTTGGATAAATGCCTGCATTAATGTTGCACTCTTATTTGGAAAAATGATTGCATCTTTATAAGAATTTATGTTTTGCTTACTAGAAACACAGTTGTACCTGAAAATGTAATTGTAATCTCAAAAAAAAAAAAGAGAGAGCGAATTATCAATTGAATTTGCAGCCTTAAAGTAATGTTACAGAAAACTGGTGCGAAACGTTCTATAAAATATATTAGTTTATTTTTTATATAATTTTTTGTTTGTTTTTTTATCTTTTTATAAAAGTTTATTTTTTATATAAAAGATTATACTGACTGAAATGTACTGGATGACATTTACAAAAGTAGACCTAAAATTTAAAAAATACATGCCAGATTATTTGTTTGCAATTTTTGTTGCATAAATATATTTGGTGCATTTTGTAGTGTTTAATGAGTGCAAAATGATCAAGTATAAAAGAAGAGTAGGAGGTTCATTAGAAAGAACAATATAGCCCATTATAAAAATAACCATATTTAGTTATTGTTCTACTGAAAACTTAAGATTATGACGTGTATTCCCAAGTCCTTGTCTTTATATGCTCATGAACTGTCTCCCGTCTTCTTGAACCAGGACTTTTGCCACTTTTCCACTGGTTTCGTCTCATCCTGGGCTCTGAGGCCAGTGTTAGAGCTGGCCCGACACCACGCTCAGATGGCAGGATTTGCAAAGCATCCTCCCGTCCAGGGGATGGCAGCCGTGGTCGTTTGGCTCAGGAGAGAGCTGGATGGCACAGATCTGCAGCAGAGATATCAGAGAATTTGGTAGTGAATACCTGTTTAGTCATTTTTTCCACTGATCAGTGTGTGTTTGTGTGTGTGTGTGTGTGTTTGCATGCATTAGGGCTGTAACAATTTTGTACTGTAACAGAAAACCATGATTTTGCTGTCCTCAGTTCACCAAACTATCCATCTGGGATTTTTTTTAAAGACTAATCTTGCATTTGAAGTTGTTGTTTTTTTATTAATTCACTATTCAACTAAAAAATAGTGGAAAAACAGAAAACACACAAAAAAAGTCCTTCTCCATTGCTGCCCCCTCCCTCTGGAGTTCCCTATTAGAGAGTCCAACACACTCCTCCAAGGCATTGCTGAAAACCTTTTCAAAACAGCTTTCAACATCTGACTCCCCTGCTCCATGCTCTTTTCTGCCCCCACTTTGTACTTGTTGAGTCATTGTTGTTGTAATATTCTCTGCTTGTTTTAATTCATTTCATTCTATTGTTTTATTCCATGATTTTATTTTCATTGTAAAGTGTCTTTTAGTACCAAGAAAAGCACAATACAAGGGAAACGTATTGTTATTATTATTGTTATTCTAAGAAACAGACTTTCAAACTAAACTGTGACAGAAACTGAACCACTGCCTAAAATCCCAGATCCGAAAGAAACCAGCAAAATGATGAAGCTCTAGTATGCATGTGGACATATTTGTAGATGTGTCTCTGCACTGGATGCCTCATGAGCCTCTGTACAGAAAGCTCACCTCACATCGGTAGCAGTCCTCATGGAAAGAGCGTCCCAGGCACTCAACAGTGTAGCTATCAGTACCATCTTCCTTTGGAATGATTAGCTGTTTGCAGGCGTTGCACTGTGGAGCGTATTTCCTTTACGGACCAAATTCAGAGGCAAACAGAATATTACTTCAATGATCACAGTGAAAAGGGTGGTGGTCTATAAGTACAATGCAATTTGCCCTTGGCTATTTTTCATCATAGCTGTATTTCCATTGGCCTGTGTGCTTTGTTACATCAACTGCTAAAGTGTTGGTTTTCCTTTAATACCTGTAGTAGTCCTGGAGGCAATAAACTTCTCCAACCTCTCCCTGAGCAAACCTTTGCTCTCCAATTTCTTGCTTACACGTTGCACAGGTGAAGCAAGCAGGGTGGTATGCTCGCTCTAGTGCACGGATCACATGATCTTTGATAACTTCCCCACAGGCCCAGCATAGTTCCAAACTAGCCTAAGGTAGAAAGAGGTGGTTATTGATAACAACAACAACAACAAAACAAACAAACAATTAAACAAACGAAAACAGTTCTGTGTTTAAAGGTTTTGTATTACATCCTGCTGATGGAGCTGTGATGAGGTTGTCCCTACCTGATAGCAGTCTTCACAGAGTGGGATTCCTGCCTTGTTGTAGTACTGTTTACCAGCCAGTGGAGTGTGGCAGTATCTACACTGGAAGCAACCATCGTGGTAAGTCCTATTTAAGGCCTCTATTGCAGCTTCAGCAGGAGCCACAGTCTTCCGACAGAAGCCGCACACATCTGCACGATACACAAACATCAAATGCCAAAGTATGTTGTTACCTGTGTGTTGACAGAGAGGCATAGTTTAAAGCCTGCCTGGTGAAGATGTAAACAGAGATCGTGTTACCTCTACCCTCTTGATTCATTTCTTGGCCATTTTTATGGATCCCTTGGGACTGCTCATCTTGATCCACCCCACTAGATGGTGTTCTTGTCTCTAGCTGGAATGTACAGCAGAATCATTAGCAGTTAATGCGAAACTGAACAGTGTGTCAGAAAAGGCAAGTGACTAGTCCACATTTTAAAACACTTGACTCTGAACATTCAGCTTAGTCAAGTCTGATGCTGGGATGGGAATGGGCAAAATGTGGGTCGGAATTAAGGTTGAGCTTATTGTGTGCCTGTTCTTGTCCGAACTATCATTTCTAAACTAAATGATTTATAACACTGAAGACATTTGACAGAGTCAGGAATGGGATCAGATGTCCATAGTCTCTCATCTCAGGTAGGCTCTCTGAGGCCTCAAGGATTGTGGAGATAGTTTAAAAATGGCAGTGAATACTTTTTAACAACTTGTTTCAAAAAGCCCTGCCACAAATCTCTCTACACTTTTACCATTTTCCACTACAAAGTCATTGTACTGTTTTCACGAGTCTAACGTCTGATCACCCACAACTGCATATGTTTGACTTTGTTCTGTCATCTTAACATTTAACAAAACTTCAGATTCATAGTTGAACAAGCTCTGTCTTTTTCTGGGTGGAAACAGCATAATATCCATTTTCACACTTTCTATAGTAAATATTTGAATAAATAAATATTCTAAAATGTATAACTTTCAAGAATATTCTCAAGCTTAAGCCCTTCAAGCTCTTAATCTGTAATAGAACTGATTTTTACACCTTTACAGTCACAGTCACTCAGTTTTTATGGAAGCAAGCAATTTTTTCCCCCATAATGGTTCCTATACAGCACAAATTTATTAATATGATCATTACACCTGTAATACCCTTGACAGGAGAAAGAGGCACCTCCTACGGTATTACATTAATAAGATTTTTGGGATTTATAAAGTAATTTGCATTGAAATCCTTTATTTAACTAAATTAAATGAAATGGCAAACAATAAACACATGGAAAAGGTAGATGGTAGTCATTGTAATAGGTGACACAGTTATTCAGATTTTCAGCAGCATAGATTTTCAAATGTATTGCTTTTCTGGATAGGGATGGAATAAAGCTCATGCTTTTGAAGGGGCCCCATCCATTGTGAGTGCTCTCAGCAAAATACATAAATTCCCCTGTGACCAAGAAAGGGAATGGCTACATATATCCAAACCTCCTGCTCCAATTCTACCCGCTTTATTGGTTTGTTTTCATTGTTCCTACAGAGAGATGGAGCCATAATAGAGGCAACAAAAAGCCAAAGTTTTTCATAGAGATATCAAAAGTTTGGAAAGCTTTCTGTTTTTGAGGGCAAAATGTGTGGAGGTCACAGTGTTTTTGTTTCAGTTAGTCATATCTAAAATGCAGATGTTTTTTTTCCCCTCCATTAATGTGTTTTACAGATGATTCCATCAATCGCTGCCCAACATGATACAGCGTTTCTGAAACTTGTGGAAAGTTGTTTTCCTACAGAGTGAACAAGCTACAGTATTACAAAAAAGCAAGTGGTGCAAGTTCTAGTAGACTTGGGGAGAAATCTGCATACCTGTTTGTTGTAAAGTGGTGACTGGCCTGGGGATGAAGAGTGGTAGGAAAGCTCCTGGGGAGAAGGAGGGAGAGGAGGTGCTGGTTCTTCAGGGAGTGCTGTACCCTGAGGTGAAGGCAGTGAGGTGGGTGGAGGAAGGAGCTCTGCTGGCCAGGGAAAAGGCAGCAATTTTAAGTCAGTTTGCAGTCACACATGAAAACAGGTTTTGTCATTAAACACCTGTTCCCAGTTACCTTCAGTCCCCCTGACATCTTTGTCCTTTTGCTGCTCTCCCTGGCTCAGTCCAGGTTGGGTGGCTGCAGGCCTGATATCTGAGGCTCTGGCCACGGCATCTGCTCGAGTCCAACCTACGCTGTCTGTGCTGCCGCAGGACTCCGGTGAAGGAGCCTCTTTCTTGTGTCTTTGGCTGAGTGCATGGATGCTGTCACCTGGGTTAACTCGCATGACGGCGTGCGGCTTGTCTATGGAGGGGGCGTTGTGAGTTTGGATGGCGTGCTGCTGCTGGGTCACAGTGGCTCGGTGAGGAGATGCCAGAGTGATGAAAACAGAGGACACCATCCTTTTTGGTGTAGCTGCTGATGCCATGTCTCTGTAACACCCATATGTAGTATTACAGAAACGCAGAGAAAGTACTAACTAGACTCTGGACACTTCCTGCTTTATAGTGCAGTTAAAAGACATCACACATGTTACAATCAACACCTGATTCTAGCTTTTTACTGTTTAATTTTTTAATCAAATATTCTTTCAGTTGGCTAGAGGTCAATTTAAGTAAGGCTCGTTTTTGGACATGACATTTAATCCCTATCATCCAGAAAATATTTAAAGTAAAGTGTACACACCCTCTCAATCAACTTTGTGGCCACACTCACTCACTATAGTGAAGAGGACACACACTCACAGCTCTCATTACCCATAATGAATGGTTTTAAAGCCATATATGAGAAATCTGAATGATATGTTTCCTTGAAACCCACTCAGAATCATGTTGGCTGTTAGGTGGCATTACATACCTCAGTTGGTTTGGAGTTAGCTCTTTTCCTCTTTATCTTTCGTTCTCTGTCTCTCAACACTTACAGTTTGTTTCTCTGTTTTCCCTCCCAAGCTGCCACTGAGAAGACTTTACTCCGGTAGAAAGGGCGACTATCTACAGAAAGCCACTCCTTTTCCTTCTGTACCTCCCTCCCCGACTCTCTCTTCCATCGACCCCTCCTCCTTTCTCTGGCTGAATGACAATACCTCCCTTCCAACCGTAAAAGGTGAACAGTTAATCTCTGGCAAAATGTAGTAGAAAACATGACACATATATTGACTATGAAAACTTGGCCAGACATAAGTGCACGCACACACATAGACACACACATGCAAAGTCATGCAACTATTGTGCAATATAATTACATGGTCAAACAGTCAGGAAAAACCTTTACAAATGCAATATACAGTATCATATAAAGTGCTCACCCATAAATAGACAGGAGTACACACAACCCCCTCCCTCTTTCCACCTCTTTATCTTTTGCAATCCAACAGGATGTGACTGTACCTGCCTTTTCCACTAACTCTCTATCCCAAACTGTCCTCTCTTTCTCTATCTTGCTCTCTCTCTCTCTCCCCTCTCTCTCTCTCTCTCTGTGTCTCTCTTCCTCTCTCTCCCTCACAGCTCTCCCTCATTGTTCTGTCAGCTTTATTTTCCCTACCTCCCTCAATGAGTCTGCCTTCTTTTTTCTTCTCCCTCTTTCCTTCTTCCCTTCCCCCACTACATTATAT
>OMLB01026149.1:25945-55208 GCA_900302555.1 Myripristis jacobus
CACCCATAAATAGACAGGAGTACACACAACCCCCTCCCTCTTTCCACCTCTTTATCTTTTGCAATCCAACAGGATGTGACTGTACCTGCCTTTTCCACTAACTCTCTATCCCAAACTGTCCTCTCTTTCTCTATCTTGCTCTGTGTCTCTCTTCCTCTCTCTCCCTCACAGCTCTCCCTCATTGTTCTGTCAGCTTTATTTTCCCTACCTCCCTCAATGAGTCTGCCTTCTTTTTTCTTCTCCCTCTTTCCTTCTTCCCTTCCCCCACTACATTATATCACTTAGTCTTTAGCCTTGACTTACTATCACAGTCACAGACATTGACTTGCTGACATGCAGATAGAGCATTCCTCACCCTGGCTTATTAAAGAGGAGAACTTCTTAACATCCAATCAGTCTCTCCAACTCTTCATCAACCTTTCTACTAAAAGTAACCGTAAATGAGCAACAGCATTACAGTACAATGAATCAGGGCATTGTGCAAGATGAGATGGTGGTACATGAGGGAGAGGGGGAACAGTGAGTGATGTCTGAGAAAGCTATGAGCAAGCAGCTTTGTTGTGTTTGCTGGTCTCCACAAAAGCGTCTGGCAATATCAGCTCTGCTGATCAGCAAATATTTTGGTATTTTCTGGAGCCGAACCTTGTGGAGCCTACTGCTAAATTTAAAGGGGGGAAGGGACAGAATGTTGAAGAAGAGAGCAGAAATGTGTTAAATAAAACTTTTATTTGCAATAAAAGATCAACAGGGATGTAGGTCAACATGAAAGGAAAGTGAGACAGGAATGTGTGAGAGAGGGGTTAACTGGAGAAGGGGATATAGAGCGAGGGAGACAGATGGGGGTCTCTGTTGTTCCAGGCTCCGAGGAATGGAATGCTGCAGTGATGTCACAGCTGCAGGAGGGAGCATGCCTAGTGATGACACAATCCCCAGAGCTCTGCGCTCCTCCCCCTGCAGCCAGAGTCTTCATTAAACCCCTCAAACTCAAGTGGCGGGGCTAACAGCATAACTTCTCATGTTCATGACTATTTGTACAGAGTGATACTGACAGGCATCATTTTAACAGAGATGCATGATTTTAGCTATTTGATGAATGAGTGGATGGCACAACAATGAAAAGTTATATTGTAAAGATTAAGGAAAATGAAAAGGAACATAAATTGACTGAGAAGGAAAAGCAATGAAAAATACGAAATTCACAAACACTATTCATGCTGGCTTCCTGCAGGTACCATATCAAAAGTTATTTCATAGATTTTCATCCTGACTTAACTGACAACACCTCACCTCAATCTCTGTATAGACTATTAACTTTCTGCTCATTCATATTCCACTGAATATTTAAATCCCCTGGCTTGGTTAAATTAGGCTATGTTATTTCAGAAAAACTTTATTTTAGCTCAACAACTGTGCAAGTCCATCTTGTTAGTTTTGGATAGGTTTCATACCCCAAAAGGTTATAGAGAGTTCCTAAACCATAAATGAGCAGGCAAATCCTCAAAAAAACCAAAACATATAATTCACCAACACTGAGAAAGTTTTTTACTGGACAGTGACAATGTATTTACTTTGTGTTACACAAAGTTGAGTAACAATGCAATGGAACAACACAATAAAAATAGCTCGATTAAATCATGCTTGCTGATACTATTAATAATTGGAGGAAAATTAAGGAATGAGCAGCTGCTTTCTTGTGTAAATTGATATAGTCTTCATTCTTTCTTTCTGTTCAAGCCAACAGTAATGAATAAATAACAGTATATGGTTTATACCATGAATAGTAACGATATTTGTTTTGTTAGTGGTAACACTGCATATCAGAGCTTCTTTGGCATTAGACATGGTTATTAATATTTGAGGTAGACCACCATCAGCTACCACCTGATGATGTTGTGGATGTACTCCCCCTTGTTGTGGGACTGGAACTTGAGTCATACTCTGTCAGGCTACTGTCTTCTTCTTCCTAAAGATGGAGAAAGACATTTACACATCACCTCTCATTATGACATTTCTCAACATCATCGATGAATCACAGAAACAGAACTGAAACAGCAATATAAACAAAAACTACATAAGAAAAGAAGAAGAAACATTATCAAATTCCCACCAACCTTTGATATGGCTTCCAGAAGGTCCTTGGATTGAAGCAGGCAGGCTACTTCTCCCTGGAAAGTGACGAGGACTTGGAGGACATCAGACCAGTGACCTACCGTCAGCATGAGCACCAGCAAGGCTCCGAGACGCAGGACCACAGAATGCAACAGGGCCTCTGCACCAGTCTGGCGAAGTTGCTCCTCTGTGTAGCAAAATGAAAAAAAAAAATGAATCGCAATGCCAGGAGGTTTTGAGGTTTTGCAAGGAGATTTATCTCTCCACAAATTCTTCCTGTGGAAATCCTTTTCCCCTCCCAAATTGTAGCCCTCACCATCACCTTGAATATAGACCACCAGCATAGTGTAGCAGAGAGTCAGAGGAGTCCAAAATTTGAGAGCATCCTTTTGGGACAGGAAGTGGTCGTACACAGTAGCGGTGGAAGCCGCAGCTGCTAGTGCAAAGGCCAAAACAACCAGCCTTTGCAGTGTAACCAGTATGTTGTGTCCCGAGGTCAGCAGGGTAATACACTTCCCACAGTAGCGCTCTGTGCTATGCAGCGGGTAGAGCCTGGCCACATGGCACCAGAGCTGATGGCAGACGCTTGCCAGCACCCAGGCGAGCCCTGCTGCTAGAAACAAGTTAATGGAACTGTGTGGAGCACCCTGCTGGAGGAAGGCAACACTGCAGGAGAGAGCACAACCAAGGGAAAACTGGCACTGGATCAAGAGCAGCTGGGGGCCTCTTCCAGGGGAGTCCTAGGTAAAGGCAGAGTGAAGAGGTTGGGAGAAAATTAGTTCATTCTGTACTGCAAAGATCAGCACAATAACCTCGAGAACAAAATGCCACAAGCATACTTTGATACAGATGTGAAACAAGCTTCATGTTTGTCAGCTCCACTGTTCATGCATCAGATGAACTCACCAGTCCTGCTGTGAGCCAGGCAGACACAACCCTGAGGGAAAACTCCAGCACTATCAGTGAGGAAACCCGCGACCCCACCAGAGACAGCAGCACAGTCAGCCACCAGAAGTGCAACACTGTTTTCCAATTCCCTATGAGTAGTCGCTTGCTTGCTGAAGATGACCTCTTACTCCTTTCATTTTCAGTTTCAGAATCACTGTATGAGGAGAGCAGGTAAAAGGATAATTTTACTGCGCGCACGTGTGCACACACACACACTCACACAGGTACACAGCAAGAGATTGATCTGGCATGTGCACTTAAACATCTTTCAAATTTCTCTCTCTCAAAATGTCCACAATATCCTCACCTGCATGTTTGAATGAATAGATGAATTCGCATCAGATTCCACAGCACTGAGATTCCACATGCACCCACCAGACCTACAGAGCACAAACACCAGAGAGATGTGGCAAGAAACCAATCCACTGCACTGCAGCCCACTTGGACACATTATCTATTTAATACTATGACAGTACTCAGAATTTAAAATGAACCTATAAAAAAGTTTGATTTTCTTGCTAAAACAAATACAAAGCATGTTGCTGACTCACCTTGAAAAAAGTGATCAATTAAACTTGACTCGAAAGGCTCCAATTCAGAAGTTCCCAGAATCCAAGAGAGTGAGAGAAACATTTTAATGTTTTCCTTGCAGTATCTGAACACGGACACACACACAGTGTGTTATGATCTGTCAGTCATGCTATTTCACCTTGAATCTTAATCAGAAATTACAGTGAAGTATTCTACTTTGGCAAGGCATGCAAGTTTCTGTTGAATTGTCAGAGCCAAACTTGTGAGAGAGATTTCATGTTGTCTTTATTTCTTCCAGCTGATCACATCTGAGTGGCTCCCATGCTCCGGTTCCAAAGGTCAAGTGTCTTTTGAATTGGGCTGCTAGTCTCATCATTTCCTGATGAAAGGGGCTGAAAGTCCGCTCAAAAAATGATGATGAAGCTTACAACACAATCAGGCACATCTTGTTTTTAATTCGTTCAAAATAAAGTCACAGACTTTGCTGTGACAGTGATTCTGACACATCACAGATTTCAATGACATAGCTCCCCCTCCATGCACACACACAGTGTATTAAATAAAAAGTGAGATTTCATGAACATCTTTATTAAAATATCTTTATTAACTTCTTTTCAAAGGCTTAAAACACAATCTGTTCAGATTTCAGAAAATAAAAAGATTATTCACATCAAATTTCATTCTTTACATTACACTCAAGGCAATTAGACTTAAGTATTACAATCTGAAAAACAGCAGCAGCCACAATTTCATACTCTAAATGTGGAACACAGAGTGCATGTCTTAGTAATCCCAACTGCATCTTCAGGTCATCAGTGTCCCACTAGTAAATTGCAAGCCATATGTGTCTGACAACTTCACGTCTACAAGTTTACAGGAAATCTCAGTAGATCCAGATGGCTAGCTTATTCATCATTTGAGGTAATATGGTAAAACCTGACAGTTTAACACTTCTCTGCAATTTCATGTATTTGACAAATGAACAGAAGCTCCTCAAGCTGTTTGTGAGAGTCTGTGCAATATTTTTAGTTGGTTTCGTCAAGTAAATGAGCATTCCTCCGTCGTCCTCAAGTGTTCATCACTATTCACTTTCTGGGACAAGACAAATCACAGTTGTGTAAGTCAATGCTTCTCATGAATTAGTGGACCATTCAGATTGACACAGTTCAGTCCATTCAAGCACATACACCTATTTGGGTGTTTTAGGTCCTTCTCAGGCTTTGGCTGCTCTGCATGGCGTGGTGTCTCATCAGATCCCAGAACAGCATGCTGAGCATTGTGTGTGGTGCTAAGCGCACAAAGGCAGGGCCCATGCCTTTATACAATCCCAGCAGGCCCTCATTTTGGCACACCTTCAGAAAACAATCTGAAAAGCCGTGGTACAGGCGGCCCTACAAGGATGGCAGAAATGAAAACAATAAAGCTCCACCACTTTCATTTTTATAGTATGTATTTACCAGGAAGCTAGTTTGGCCATATTTTATGGAAAGAGAATGTACGTAGCAATATAGTGTAAAGACTAAAGCAAGGAACTGGTTATACAGGTCAGTTAAACTCACCCTTCGATACTCATCTACCGGCTGGTTGTAGAGCCGTGTGCTGATGACGTCAAACGGTGTCATAGTGATCGTCACAGAGACTCCACTGATCATGGCAGCTATCAGGGCGATAAGCCAGCTGTTTGGACTAAACCACTACAGGGACAGAGAGACGTGAGCATTAACCGACTAATGGAGGCATGGGAAGACCTTTGGCTGTGCAGCGTGACTGTGATTGTTCACTACAAATGTCAGCTGCTCACAGTTACCTGGGTATGTGACACCCAGTCCTTGGCAGAAGTGAAGGTTGCCAGTTGAGCAGCTGACCCCACCATGACCCGAGGCACGGCCCCGTTCACACCCCTCCACAAGCCAATAACGCCTTCTCTTCTATAGATAGTAGCAAAGGCATCAGAGAGACCCTGAAATGGACAGTAAAAACAAAGGCACTGGTGACTTTGAAGTAGCAGATAACAGTACATTGGATATATTTTGACTGACAACCCTTACACAAAAAGGCTGGCAAATAGGTAAAAAGTGCAAGACAGTGGAATAGAGTGACAGAAAGCTGGTTTATCTTTTGGTCAACAGTTTGCTGATATACTGTTCTTTCTGCAGCTTGTAACCTTGAAACGTACCAAACTGTTAGGCTGCTTTTCACAAAAGTGTCATGCTGCTAAATGACTGGTAGTGGATGTAAATGTATATTGTTTGAAGCCTAGGAAGCATGTTTGGCCTCCTCAATGAATCCATCTTGCATTTCTTTGTATTCATCCACACCTCCCAGTGGGACTGTCTCGTTGTGTAAATGTCACATCCCACATCTATTTCTGATTGCAGATAATTGGTCTTTGGTTGTTGAGTTGGGTTGTTACATTCTGTACATGTGACATTGGTACAAAGTTCAAACAGCAGGAGAAACATCCGATTCAGCTAGAAAAGTGTTTAGGCAGGCAGAAAATTAGAGATTTCTAAATAATAATAATGAATAAAATAAAATAAAATAAATAAATAAATACAAATATAAACCAAACCAAACAAACAAACAAAATTCAGTGTGACAGACATTATTATACATATGCTCATCTTACCAGATGGTTATGTTGATGACCTACTGCTATGGTTTCAACAGACTGAGCCTGCAGATGGGTCTTCACCTATGAAGGAAAAACATGCACACAAGATTTAATGTGCATTCAAATAACAAAGTTTAAAACTCATACCTGGCATCTGACTCAGATGCCAGGTATGAGTTACATAACAATTACAGATAGCTCCGACAATGGATGCCAGGTATGACTTACGTAACATTTACTTTGTGTGGGATTTGTTGGGCAAAATTTTACAATAAGATATCTGCACCACACCTCAATAAACTGTTTCAGATGTTCATTTTCATCTATCATTGCCTCTCTAAGAATGACCTTTGCTTAAGGTAACACCACAAGTCAGTTGTGGAACAGGAGTTCGCTTCTCATGTTACACATGATCACCGTTGAAAGCCTGGCTGTTTCTCACTCTGTCTCAGGCACAGTGTAAATGAAATAACCTTCAGCTTTCTTTCCTTCATTCACTGCCAGAAAGTACACCCCAAGGAGGAACTAGATACATTTTTTGGCAGAGGTAGGTGGTTTGATGCCATGTGTGAGGCAAATTTAGTGACTCTAGAAATAGACAGAACTGTCATCAGGTATATTGTGTTTCCATGACTTAGCAAAAAGGTAGATGTACGAATGATGCATTGACTGACAGCTGAGACACATAAACAACAACACTTAGCAGTACACAAGGAGACATAAAGCGGCAATGACAAAAACGTAAAGCATATCAAGGTACTGTGCAATTTGACTCTGGTATGACAATATCAAAACATGTGTTTGGAAAGCTGAACATGAAAACTGCATTAATGCAAAACTTATCTGTGACAGTCATTGTTATCTGAATCCACTCTGACACACAAAACAATGGGAGATAAATTCGGAGAGCACAGTGTCAGATTGGCAAAACATGAGTGACCCAGTTTAAGGTCAAGCGTCATGCATTCGGTCAAGAATGCAGTCAACATGTAGGTATGACATGCAATCCTGCTACCCATACCCATTCTGTGTAACAGATACAGCACAACAGACCCCTTACTGCCGCGATGGAAACCAGGGCCCAAGGATGGCCATGTCTGTCTGTCTGCTCGATATTTTTCTCCAAGGCAGCAGATCTTGAAATCTACTGAGCTGATTGCTGTGAAATTTGTGGAGCACATTCATGCTCCACAGAGGGTGAACCCTCCATTTTGGTAGCCCTATGGCCTTTACTCTAGTGCCACCCTCAGGCCTGCTTCCCAGGAAATGAACTATATCAGTTTTGGTGTCACCACCATCTTTCCTCTAATGCCACCCCATGGCCAAAATGTCAAATTTGATATCTTACAGTCTGTTGGGCGGATTGCCATGAAATTTGGAAAGCACATTCATACTACCAAGAGGATGGGCCCTGTCAACTTTCCTGACCTCATGACCTTTCCTCTAGTGCAACCCTTAAGCCAAAATGTACAACCCCAATTGTACATTTTGGCATGCACCAAGCCAATGGGTTATTCAAACTGTGCTAGCTCAAAAGATTCACCGTTAAATTGGAAATATATTACTCCAGTGGACACAAAAATAATTAAAATCATCACATACTTCCTTGAACTATAAAATTCTGATTTTCATTACACACTGGAAGATCTTTCTCATAATGCATGAGAATATTTTATAAAGTACATCACAGGGCAACTGATGCAAATGAACTATGAACTGCTTGCATTGTTGTTTAGACCATGGTATTACAGTTAACAATGAGAATGTAATGTGACATTGTAATGTTCAATCTCTTTAGAAAATCAAAAATTACCTATCATAATGTAAACTGACATATACTCATTAATCTCTCTCAAAACTGGAAATGCTGTGCTTGGTCTAAGTGAAGGAATTATGGCCTTGTTGATACATTTACCACCATAGATAATTCTGACCTTAATGATGACCTCTGTGTTAAATACTTTTATACTTTGAAGTTTAATAATCCAGCAATCAGCCCTGTCGGCGGAAATGTCTTAGTGCTTTTTGTGCACGGATGTATGTTATTTGATATCATACACTGAAGTATAGTCTTATCTGGTTACATGACATGAGTGTTACAATGAAACCTTTTGCATCATGTATCAGGCTGCTTACTTTAGAGGGTGACAATGCATTGCTCTTACCCTTCTTGTATTACAACAGTAGCTCTATACGAAGCAGTTGCCTTTTTCCTTTTAGCCCATTTCACTTGTTTGTCCTATTTGTTTTTCTTTCAAATGTGTTAGTGACAATTTGTGTGTTGTGTTGTGAGGGTACTGGATCTATGGAGACTGTACCAAGAATGTAAAAGCCGAATGTGACCTGGTTGTGAAACAAATCTCTCAGTCTGACCTAATTATTCAGTGTCAAGTTCATTTATGTTGCATTTAGCATCAGTTTAATTAGGAGGTACTTGAGCTCCCAATTTTTCCTCTCTCATCACTTTGGTATATTAAACATAAACAGTTATGCAAATTAGATATTTCCTTAAGCTAATCAAATCATGACTTAGCAAATATTTCTATGTCAACATATGTTGACATAACATATGGATGATACTCTTAAGAGATTTATATAGTATCAAGACTATCAGGTTTACCTCATTTGTGTGCAAATACAGATGTAACCTTTCATGTAAGTATAATGTTTCAGTCATATACTTAGCCCTTGTGGTGACAAGAATGTGCCTACACACACTCTCTCTCTCTCTCTCACACACACAAATAAACACACACACACACACACACACACACAGTCACAGCCATGACATCATAATGTCCTTTGTACTGTGTACCATGGTGGTGGCACATACAAAATTATCACATGACAATGGATAACGCATAACCTTCAACTTAACTCACATACCACATTGTGCACAAATGAGAGCATGAATACAGTGAGACTGTATTTCTGTAAACATAAAATTTCTGTCTAAGTTATGACATACATTATTCCCTCAATAGAAAATATCTTTGTTGTGCAGTTTGGCCATCATCTAAATATATCTTCAGATGGCTTGTAACAACTATTGACTTGACAGTACACCACGTGAAAAAAATAAGTTGTAAAGGATACCGAAAAAAGGAAATGATACACAGCTCACCAGATAGGCAGGAGAGGCAATGAAGGCACCCAGCGCCCCGGATACTGCCCCTGACAGAATACTCCCCCCGGTCATTGAGGTGAAGCCTAAAGCTTCACAGTATGAGTAGGAGCCCAGCCTCACTCCATTCATCAGACCTTGGTATATGAGCCCAGCTGTGAGCCCCTTCTGCAGGCCACGGAGCCCGTCTGTGCGGCCCACAACCCAGAGAGCCTGCAGGACGCCACGGTAGTGCCTCTGGTAGGATCCTCGTGCACGCAGCTCTCCCTGCAGCTGCAGACGGGTCTTCACGACCTCCAGAGGATTGGTAAACACACAAGCCCCACAGCATGCTAGGGCACCTAAGGCAAAGTCTAGAGGAGGCCAAACACCTGGAGGTGGTGACGAGGGGGTAAGGACACCACAGGGCAGAGTAGGCCCGGTGGATGTCATCCCACATGGTGGCTGAGTACTAAATGGAGTGTCTTTAGGGGAATATTTCAGTAGCTGTGTGCTGGTCATCCCTGAGAAGGATCTTCACAGTGTCTCCTGGAAATCCTTGTGCTAATTTTGTCCACCTTCCTCAGTTTATGAAAGAATTGGGACAGTGTATGTTGGCTGGTATAGAAGGACACAAATTGTTGGCATCAGGTTTTATGATTTATGATAAGGCATCTGTGATGTGCTTGTCTAATAGGACACAACACGTCACTGTGCCACTCTGGTATGTCTCCTTGGTGAGAAGTCTCTTTGTGACTTTGTTAGTCTCCTTGGAGGACAGTCTATTCAAAAGAGGCAGCATTTGCAAAATGGTTAATGGATGTATAATTTAACATTTTTGAGATGGCAAAGGACCAGCCCAATTGAGGAGTGCTTGTGGTGAGGACAAGATTCAGTGGAATCCTGCAGGGCAAAGTAAATAGGTTTTAGTTCCAGACATATTTATTGCCAGATGTAACTTGGTAAACAAAAATCCTCTGACACTCCACAAAGCCACATCTAAGGACACCAAACATGGGGCAAAGCACATGTTTGCTTGAAGTTAAATCAGATATGAAAGGCTACATGTTAAGAGCACATGACCTCAGATATGAAATCACTTGATTTCAGACAACTCTCACACCAACCCTGTCAAATTCATTCAAACACACAGAGCACCTCGCAAACAAACATTGTATATTTAAAACTGACAAACATGCACACATATAAATGCCCTCGCCTGTGTCTTTTTTTATCGTTAAAAAGAAAAAAAAACTCAGATAAATTTGGTCACTTGATTCAGAAACTCACTGTGATTTGTGGTCCTCTTTTGCTCCATTCTTCCTCTCTCCGCCAACATTGTAAACATGTGTCCTCAGCACATTCATTGTCACAGTCTCCGCCCACAGCTACATGACTGAGCCAATACAGATCCAGCCCTGTCTGCCACCTCACCACATCCCTTACTCTGCACGAATCAAATGGCTTGGCTCTCACTGCCCCCTGCCTTGGACCTATGGGATCTCTCTGGGTAAAAGGTTATTGTTGGTCAGAGAGGGGGTGGAGTGTCTCATGGAAAAGGGAGCAAGTATCCAAGCCCTAGAGTCAGAACGGGGCTAATCTCTCAAGGCTATAGCTGTAATTCTGAGAACCAAAACAAAGAAGAATGCATCATTTCAGGCATATGCTCTCAAACCTACAGAATGGTCACAAAAGGAAAGGAAAAACCAACATAAAGTGTCTTAGTAAGGTGCTGGGCCTCCACCAGCCGCCAGAGCAGCTCCTTGACATAGATTCTGCAGAAGTCTGTGGAAGACAAAGTGATGTGGTCCAATGAGTCACCCCTCACCATATTCTAGAAAAGTAGGCGACTGCATGTGTGGCATCCACCAAGAGAGCACTACAGGTCTGAGTGACTGACCCTTACAGTGAGGGGGTCTGCTGGCTCTGTTATGCTGTGGGGGGCATTTTCCTGGCATGGTTTTTCATCCAGGGAAGTCTCACTGCAAATCAACACAGTTATTCTGAGTGATTATCTTTATCCTGTGATGAAACATTTCTATCCTGATGAGAGTGGTCTCTTCCAGGAGGACAATGCCCCCATCCACAGGGCACAAGGGCTCACTGAACAGTTTGAACTCAACCCAATTAAACCCCTTTGGGAGATTTTGGACCAGTGTGTTAAACACCACTTTCCAACACTATCATCAAAACACCAAAATATCTTTTAAAGGGATTTTAGAGCTGGATTGTAGAGCTGCAGTTAATCATTAATTTCATCACTGATTAATCTGTCAATTATTTTTCTCAATTAATTGATTAGTTGTTTGGTCCATAAAATGTCCAAAAATGGTGAAAAATATTGATCAGAGTTTTTCCCATTGCCCAAGGTGATGTCCTAAAATGTCTTGTTTTGTCTCAACCAACAGTCCACAACCCAAAGATATTTAGTTTACTGTCATAGAGGGCTGCAGAAACCAGAAAATACTCATATTTGGGAAGCCAAAGAACATCATGCACCATTATTTGAACCACTTCTGAATAATGTAACATGAAGCAAACGAACACCACATGCAGCACTGTTTGATTTCAGCCAGGAATCAGAAATTGTGAAACTGTCACGGAGAAGACATGGAGGCCTTTATTGTTTAACTATGCTTAGAGTACAATGCAACATCTTTCACCCGTCATGGCCCCCCTACACACATTAGTCAACAAACAACTTTTAACGACCACCATGCTCACAAAATAACACACACGCGCACACTCACACTTTGTCGTCAATGTAAACAATGCAGGCTTAAAGAGTGATAAAAAAGCAAGGTAGTCATCAACTGTTCCTCTTAATGTCCATTCTTCCAACTCATCTCTGTTCAGAGTTCAGGGAGGGGAAATACAGAAAAACAAATGTCATTCTATGGTAGATCACTTTTTGGGAACAATAAAAGTTCTGTTCTCTCTAATCACTGCATATACACACTCACACAGACGCGCACACACACACGGTCAAGTCAGGATGGGCATTCAAACAAATGCTTTTATCAAAGTGTACTTAAATTTTATTATTTTGAATGCTTGCAGTAGGCAGAAGGGGGAGCAGTTTAAGTCTGAAGTGGAACATCTAACAATGATTATGTTCTTTTACCATAATCCTTTCTACAGGAAAAAAGGCTTTGTGTGTCAATTCCCTTGTATGGCCACAGGGTGGAGCATCTGTCAACCAAATCCTGGCTGTGGCTGCATTACCTTTTAGCACGCACAAAGTACAAGGCATTGGTTTTAGGGTAGTACTTCACATTCTGTTTTTTGTCCATGAGGCCCCCAAAAATAATGAGCTCTCCCCTGCCCTGTACCACTGTGTGAAGGCTGGTCTCCGGCGGCCCTGTCACCGCAGCGGGAGTTCCATTCCCGTACACTCTCCAGGAGACCACGCCAGCCGTTTTGGCCCGGGACACATCCAGAACATACATCTGCATAGGCTTGCAGTTGAGTGACTGGTAAAGTGGTTTCCCTACGTTCAGGCTCTGAGGTGGGTGATGGCCAAGGCGCCGTGCAATAGGTGGGATAGCATGTCCATCAGCTCCAGCAGCCTGTGGAGGACTGGAGGATGATGAGGGAGGTGTTCCAGGAGGAGCCGCCCCTCCTCCACTACTTCCTCCCCCAGGAGCAGTTCCCTGTGTCTGGAGGGATGGTGACGATGACGAAGAAGACAGCAAAGATGAAGAGGATAGGTTTTTCACTGCCTCTAGACCTCGTCGTAAGGCAGCAGGGGACACTGCCCCTGGGGGAGTACGTGGGGAACCTGTAGGGGGTGTGTGCAGGCCGTTAGTGCTGGGCACCTCAGGGTGGTGCATGCCAGATGGGGGAGACTCCCAGCCATAGTCCGAGGAGGCAGGTGGGTGAGGGCGAGGGGGTGGAGATGCAGCCTGAGATGGGCTGGTCCGGGGTGAGGGGGAGGATCCATTTAGTAACGGTGGAAGTGGAGGAAGGGGCGGGCTATCTGGCCCCTGTGAAGGAGAAGGCTGCTGCGAAGAGGAGGGGCTCCCTTCTCTGGCACTTCCTCTAGCCGAAGGCCGGGGTCTCAGGGTGCCCCATCGGCCATTTACACATGGAGCCTCCTCAACAGCTCCTAGGACCACACCAGCTGCCCCACTCCGTACAGGGGACTGAGAGCGCAGGGAAGGTGGTTCGGGCCCAAGAGGAGCAGGTGTGGCACTTATGGGGGAGGGCCGAGAGTTAAGACTTGGGCTGAGCGGAGCACGGCCTGATGGAGCCTGGGAGAAGACCACCACACACTGGCCGACCTTGAAAGGAAGTTGAACAGGAAAATAATATAAGAAACATATGAACCATGGACTTAATGATCTTACACAATAAAAAAGTGATGACACTTGACCCATACTTACCCTGCAAGCTGGGTGACACCAAAGCTCAGGAGCTCCGTGGTCGTCATTTTCCACCTGCAGCTGCTGCCATGTCCAAGGTGGCGCCCCCATGTGGAGGAGCCATGCATCTTTGAGGAGCTGGGAGAGACGAGACAACAGGGAAATTAAAAACTGAAATGTCCGCACGTGCAACCTTTGCTGACAGATATAGAACTACTGCTCTGAAGTTAGAATAAAGAAGCTTACTGCATTAGGGCCACCACAGCCTCCCAAGATAAGTAAAGTCTCATTGTCAATCACAATCTGAGAAAAGAAACATTTTAAAAAGGTGTCATTCAATTTCATATGTACAAAAAAAAAACAATATTACAATAATCAACAGATGTCACAATAAGCAATAAAATAACAATATCAAGTAAGATTGTTTTAAAAAATGGAAATTTTCAGTGTGTGGAATACAAAAACATTTTATCTTCATTCTTAGAGTAGTAGTTTTTTTGGGGGGGGTTTGGCGGTGTTTTTTTTGTTTTTTGTTTTTTTTTTGCCTAGCCCTGATGTTGAAGCCTCCTTACTTGGGACTGGCCTCCTCGTGGGTGGGGAGATGGGCCAGATATGGGAGGTTTGGACCAGGACCACTGCTCCAGATCCAGAACCCAAACTTCGTTACTCCTGATCACAAGGCAACAGGGAAAGGTACGACAGTCAATAATACGCTTGACACTACAAACTTGTCACAGATTCTTAGCTTTAACTTATGCCATGGAGTTTAATATGTAAAATAAAAAACATGGCATACATTTGGCGTGCTCCTAGTGATCCCCCAAACACCACCATGGTGCTGCCAATCACAGAGGAGGAGTGGCCAGCCATTGGAGGAGGTCCATGAGTTGTTACTATGCAGTTCCACCTGAAACAACAGAGGAAGCTATAAATCATACAAAGTGAAAGAGAAAAAAAAAACACTCAAGTTCTCCATCAGCACCAGTCATCAGTACATCCACTAGCACAGTGTCCTCCCTCACCAGTTCTTTGAAGGAGAGTACGTGTGGATTTCATCAAAGAACCTCTCCGGTTGATGCAGTGGATAAGGACTCGGGCGAGTCCAGCCCCCAAACAACACTAGCAAGTCTTTGTGCATCACCAGGGTTGCTCCTGCTTTAGGAGATGGGTAAGAGCCTGCGTAAGAAAAGAGCAAAATGTTATTCTTGGTGCTTTTCAAATATTTGTATATCTGTATCCAAAGATATTTCTGTATGCCTTATATGTCTATTTATAGTTCCTAGATCAAATTGGGTAAAAATGAACATCATGTTTAAAAACTTCATGACGTGAAAACTGACTATTTTAGAATGCAGGCCAAGAACATTCACTGACACGGATTGAGTGTTGTTAGTTCATCTTTAACACACAAAATCAAAAAAGGCACAACGATCCCACAAGGTTCCAGCAATTAAAAGCAGGTGCTCCATTAAAACTTGTTGAACTACATTTTACTTGCCCTGCGCTTGGTCCACTCCATCAGCTTTATGAAACTGGCCTAGAGGAACTGAGCAGTCCTATTTCATCTGAGCCTTAATTCTCAGCAATATATATGAAAGAGCTTGTCGAGTCATGCTTTTCCCAATTTAGAAATATTAGAAAGATTTAGACAGAAAAAATTACACTCCCTTTTTAAGAGCAATTATGTATATTGTGGACATTTAATATTCTTAAGGTATGACTGAAATTGCTATTTGTGAACTGTTTGACATGGTTTAGTTTATTTGCACTTATTGTATGGTTATGGCACTATTTTTTACATAATTTATAATTTGCAGTATTTTTTGTCATTTCTGCATTAGTAATTATTGGCTGTTTAAGATTCCCTTTTGTTCTGCTGTGTCAAATGAATTTCCCCTGTGGGGGATCAAGTACATCCTATCTTATTTTACAAGACTTACATTTCAACTCACCTTGACCTCTGGAATATAGTTTTTATGCCTTACCCAAAAAGGCAGAACTTCTCTAGCGTGTTCACAAAGTTGCATCAAGACTTTGAACTAAAAGAGATGGGACCATATCTCCCCCTATATGTAGCTACTTTGTTACCAGAGACAAGTGTTATGAACTGCAGCCTGATTTTTGTGTCCCTGTTAGTCCTTGTGATAATGGTACCTGAGGCTAAAGGGCGGATCCACTCCTTGCTGTTGAGGTCAAGTCTCCAAAGATCATTGAAGGCAGCATTGCAGCTACTCTGAGTACAGCCCCCAAACACATACATGGACTGGTTTGAGTCATAATAACATGCACCTGCAACAAAAAAATGTAAACATTATAGATGAGCCTGAATACTGACAAATGACAATAGTGAAAACCTTCTGGCCCAACACCTCTATCATACAATTGCTACCAAGATGTAACAAGAGAGTTTTCCTTTCAGAACCTAAGACAAGCACTTTTATGAAATGATGGATTATTCTGCAACATAAATCCTCCATAATAAAATAAAAATTTAGCCCTGAATGGTTGTAACAGTTGAACAGTGAAGCATACTGGCTTAGCTGTGATCGCTGGGATGCAAATACTATAGTAGTATTTGCTGATATCTTGTTGATATTCCTTTTGGATCTTAAAATAAACTGAAAGATCAGTTGCAGCTCATATCAGTTAATTCTGCTCTATGGCACTTAATATGACAGACAGCATGTATAGTATTTAGTATTTATCAAAAACCACTGGTTCCATTTTCACAGAGTTTGACAGGAGAATTAGCAGAGAACAACTCCTCTGGCTGCAAAAAAAAGTCTGCATCAAAGCATCATCATGTGCTCCTAATTACCAACATCATCACATAACTGTGTGCCTGATATTGCTCTTTTCATCAATTGCATCCATTATGTACGGTGCAGAAGCCATCCACAGTATTGTACGACATAATCTAATGCTGAAATGCCACTCCAAGCAAGGTGCTGAGAATGACCCACTGTATTTTTAACATCTTTTGCTCATATATAGTGAATATTTTCATGAAAGTATTAGAGAAAAAGGGTTTAATTCTGCACTATCTATATGTTCAGGAACTCAACTGATCAAAGTAAATAAGTGTTGTAAAGCAGCATGTACTGACTGTGTGAAAAGCGTTGCGTGATAGGTGTTCCTGGATACGGATATGTGCGACTTTCCCACTGGATATTTCCCTCCTGGACAGCCCTCAGGAAGCCATGGTAGCACTGATAAGCGACACCTAGGTATGAGAAAATAGTAATAAGCAGCAGAAAACTTTAAATGTTTCACTTGCACACTATTGAGGGTGAAGATCTCTCAATACACTTTTGATAGTGGTAAAATGCACACACTGACTAAGTTTTTGCTGATATGACTGACATACCTTTGATGAGGCGATACCACTGCTTACATACAAGTGCAGCAGTCTTGTGCTCCTGGTAAGGTGAGAGGAAGGACAAAATATATTCGAGAACTTCCTCCGGCAACTCCATCATTGTTCTCCCCCCTTTGGCACCACTTTCCATATTCCCTTCTTGTCTGCTGGACCCCATCTTTCCCTCTGCTTCTTCTGTTATCCCAGCAGGGTCTGCACCATCTTCCTCTGTATCCATGGCAACAAAGCATCCGTCCTCATTGTCAGACAACCGGGACATTATTATTGTCTGTTGAGATGTAGAGGAGACATGGTGCTGATTGAGTCATTACCATCCATGATGATGGAGGATATTAGCACTCACCATCAACTATATGTCTAGGCTAAGTAAGAGAAGAAAGCAGGTCAGAGCAGCTTTAAGAGGTGAAAGGTTCACTTTTCTTGGTCATTCTTTGATTTCACACCTAAACTGTGTGCTCTTTCTTGAATTACTGTAACTGAGTCATCATGGAGGTAAGATTTAAACATGATTTTGAAACATAACTGGTTCTGCCTAAGAAACACAAGATGACAAAGCTGTTGTGAGTGCAAAATGTAGCACTGCTTGCACAGTGATAGTTGAGGATTTAGTGTGCAGAAGTCTTCATTTCACACCCTTTGTCTGAGACGGGTGGTGCCCTCTGTTTGGACGGAGCAGCTAGCTGCCCCCTCCACATTACCTGGGTCTGAGCACGTCCCTATCAGATCGTTAGCCACAGCTAGCTGGCGTTAGCCACCACCCAATAAATGAAACGATGAATGGCTAATACCAGCTAACACCGTAAGCTAACGAGCTAACAAATATGAATCCTGCGAGATTTGCTCGGTGAAAAGAAATGATCCTAAACTGCCACTACCAAAACGTCATTTCACTGTCTAGTCGGCGTCAGCCGGTTGTATAAATCAGCATATGGGGCTTGGTCCTGAGAGACAGACTGGCGTTAGCTTTAGCTTTAACACCATCAACATCAATGGGGCTTTAAACGTCTTTGTAACGTTGGATCGTGTATTTTCCAGTTAACAGCCAAACGCTAGAAACACCACTTTCTACACAGCTATCTGACGAAATGTCCCATTATTGTACATGTCATGATATCCACCCAAGAGACGGCTAAAATCTGACTTGCACGCCAGCTAATGTTAGCTAGCTCTTATTAGCCGCCGCTGATAATCTGGGCTAACGTTAGCTAACCGAGGCACAGGCTGTAGCTGTACAGTAATTTGCTCCTGAAACGGTGGACACTTTTGTCAGGCTTTCACGGCGCCGTGTTACCCATCAAGCAGCCAGCACGTCAGTAATCACCGTTATTTCAGACGTGGTCCTCTCTGTGGGTTTTCGGTGTGTGTCTTCCCTCTCTTCTCCTGTATCAGCTCCGCTGGTTCATCTGCAGACTCCAAACAGTCGCCATCTTCCGCTCTGGGAACAGCATCCTCCGCAACATGAGCGGCGCGCGCACGCACGCACGCACGCACGCACAAATCTCTGTGTGTGCTTGTCGTGCCTGTGGGCTCGTGGTGCCTAGGTGGGTGCCCTGCTCCCACAACACTGCACCCGTCCATGTGCTGCTCCTAATGCTGCATAATGAAATCATGAATACGTGTTATCCCTATTTTCAGTCGATTTTTTTTTTCTCAAGAACAAGGCCGGCGTCTGGATGATGGGTTTAAAACAGCAAAGGTTTAGACTGCAGGGAACTTAGAGGAATCAACATTTACATTTAGCAGCTGACTGACAATTTACAAACAAAACGGCTAAAGTCATCTTATGAACTCACAGTTTTAACACGTACTACAATGCTACATGGGTTTAGATTTCATATACATAATGTAAAGGTTTGCTGCAAAGTATCCAGGAAAAAAAACAGTAATTCTTTAACCAGTTTTTCAGCTGAAAATGTATGTAGACATGCATGAATGTTGTCAAAATATTAAAATGTTTGTGCATAAATGGAGGCCAGTTTTCCTGTTTGGTCTATTTTCTCACATGGAGACCACGATCTACCCATCTTTGTTGTGCCATATCTGCTGTTGCAATCACCCATATTCCTTACAAAAATAGTTAATTAAATATTTTTCAAAACAGTAAACCAAGGTTCCTTACCAACAATAATATATCATTTGTGTGTCATTTTTATTGTTTTCCTTATTATATATTCCTCACTTAAAATGCCTGTATGATAAGCACTGACAGGAGAGAGCCAGTGTCATGCAGCTGTGTGTCAGGATGAGTTAGAAGGCGCTCTGTGAGGGAAACCAGTGCGTGTGTGTCCACAAGCCAGAGGCCTGTCAGTGTGTCAGGCTGCACTCCAGCTGGTGGCGGTAATGCACCGACTAGTTATTAAGCACTGCTTCAAAATGTAATAAAGCTTGAGTAAAACCGGATTACCAGGTTATTAAACCCAAACAATCGAGGGTAGATCAAAATGGACCAAACTGGCTACAATAAATAAATAAATAAATAAAATTCAACTTAAAAACCAGGCTCAGAAAGGTAAGTCTTCAGTTTTTGTTCTGATTTTAGGAAAAATTAAAATGTTACTGATGCATTAAGACGTGAGCATGAATAAACAGCTGAGGAGGAAACTAACATGTCTTTTTAAATAGTTTCCAGAGAATAATTTCTCAAACGACGACTCTTATATAATTAATTTGATTATTATTTTGGTTAAATATTATATCCATAAAATGATTTGGCTTTTTTTAAGCCCCCCTTTTAACTGACTACTACTGAAAATGAAGAAATTGGCAAAAATTACTTAGACATTTCAAATTTACTCCCATTCGTTATCAGGGTTTTTTTCTTTCTTTCTTTTTCCTGCATTTTGTTATCTGTTGTTCACTGTATATTTACAAAGAGGAAATATCCTGTATATTTCGTGTACTTGACCTGAATCTAATCAAATAAAGGAGAAGATAAAAAAACAAAAAGATGCCAGAGACCATTTTGGAGCCGAGGTGGATGTGACGCGGAGTTTAAAGCCACAGTGGTGCGGCCGCAGGGAGGCTGCGCTCAGCCACCGGAGCGTCAACAACACACAGAGGGGACGGCCTGGCTATGCTGCTCGGTTAGCATCCAGATACCTCTTGTGCTTGTAAAATAAAAGTTTAGTAAGTTTAACTGGTTACGAGGCTTGCGCCGCTCTACAGTGCGTCCTCTGCTCGATGGAAAACAGGCGGAGGAGAGGAGGAAACACACCGATTCTGTAAACATGGAGGACGAAGAGATTGCAGAGAGCTGGGAGGAAGCGGCGGATAGCGGGGTGAGACACACTCTACATGGCTGTGTAACCTCTCTGCTGTTAAAACGCCAGGGTAGTCGCGTTGTTTGGGGTTTGTGATATGTTTAAAACTAGAAGGCAAGGCATGTTTTGACCAGCCTGGTTAAAGGAGCAGCCCGTCCAAAGTAGTTTAGCTAGCTCGGCTGCCCGGGCGGCGCGCTGCGGGCCCCTCGGCCACACGGTCAGCTGTTACTGCACAACTTCAAATGCTGGGAAACCTGTCTGCCACCATGAAAACACTAAAGAAACCACCTCCCAAATCATACTTCAGTTTTTCCAAAGTCGAGAGCTTTATTCCAGTAATGTCTACCAATTGTTTCGACCCGCCCATTGCGGAAATGACCGTCTGAACTCAAGCTTGACGCTGCCTTTACAGTGTAGACTCAGCTTGGTTTACGGCCAGGCTCAGATCTTTCAGACATGCCTGAACTAAAGACTGCAGATCCAATAACTTTGTCTTGATTTCTGGCACATGGCTCTATAACAGCTTTAGAGATAGTGGTAACACTCTGTTGTAGCAAGGAAGTACAGTAGTAATGGGAATTCAGTGTTGTTGCTTTTCTCTAGGTGTGGGAATCACCAGAGGCCCCACCACACTTACATTATCTATAATATCACCATACCTGAGTTATGATAAGATAGTATTGCAGTTTTAAACATTTTGCATTATGCCTTGCATTGCAAACCCTTTCAACTGCAAAATCTGTCCCCAAGGGAAAGCTTCATCATCTCTTTTAACTAATAAGATAAAAATTTCATTCTGCTCATCTCACTTCAGTCATTTTGATTGCAGCAGACTAGGACTGTCAAGCCGGCAGACTGACTAGCTCTGTCATAAAAAAACAACAACTGTCATACATGTTGCACTGATTCTTGGCAGTGCAATATTAATACTTGGCGTCCGTGTATCAATACAATATTGGCATACAAAGTATTGCAGTACTATTCTGTGTCGAGTTTTTTCCCCACCCCTGTTTTTTTCTGAACAAGTTTTTATCCAGATTGGTCAAAACTGCCCACACATAAATTCCAGTGCAGATAACTTGATGTAAAAATGAGAGCTATCCCTCCTTTTAAAAATGGTTTTGTCAGGTGTCAAGTGATCAGAAAAATGATCTTCTAACAGAATAATGAGACTCAATGAGCAGATGATGCATCTCGTCCATTAACTCAATTGTTTTTCTCTGCAGGAAATAGAGAGAAGACTTGAGGCGAAGCTGAAAATAAATCAGGAAACAAAGTAAGCAAACCTAATGATTTCAAAGATGTGTTTCAAAGGGTGATGTGGTGTAGATGCAAAGTGATAATTTTATTCTTATACTCCTATGTAGGAAGTCCATCTTGGGTTCGGGTGGCTCACCTGTGCGGACTGCTATTGTAATCCAGGATGACTCCCTGCCAGCAGCACCCCCACCACAAATTCGCATTTTGAAGCGTCCTTCAAACAACGGTACTACAGGAAACCCTGCATCCTCCTCCCGTCCTTCTCAGCAGATGAAGTCTTTGGCCCAGCGGGAGGCAGAGTACGCAGAGGCCCGAAGAAGGATTTTGGGTAGTGCGACGTCTGAAGATATGCCTCAGGACAAACCATGCCAGGACAGGTATGACATTATTTTAGAAAATACCCCAAATAATATCCATCGATTCAAAGAAGAACAGATGCAGATGTACAAACTTCACTCTGTTCTGTAACAAAGTCTTCATCTCTTCCTATCATCAGGCAAATTCGTGTGAATGCGCAGCAACCATCAGAACCAGTTCGTCCAAACAATCACGTGATCCGTCAACCAACCGGGCCAGATGGCACCTCAGGCTTCCGCCTCTGCAGATAAATAAGAGCCGGCTGCTGTGAGGAATCAGCCGTCTCTCCAGAGAGGGCATGTAGGGTGGCAGTGTGTATGAAGAGCAGAGTGGTGGGATGACAGAAAAGTTGTCTGACATTAGATATAACACTTAATGAGATGAGCTGTCCCACCCTCCCCACTCTGCTTACTGGTGTGTGTTTTTGGCTTTCGCCTTGTCTCTTCCCTGTGTGGAAAGTTGCAAGGGGCTGGCAGAAATCAGCCAGGGATCTGAACCCCCTTCTGTTCCCTGCTGAACAGGATATCGCCTCAGGTCCCTACATACTGTGATACGTCCTATGATGAACCATGAGGTGCCCTATGATTTCCCCTGCTTGGTCGTTGCCCCTCTGAGAACCAGGGCATCGGGTTTCTAACCTCCAGGGGCGAATAAGGAGAGTTAATGAATTGGTACAAATCCTCTGGAGGCATGCAAACGAATGAGCTGGCCTTTCCCACTGCTAGAAAGTGGAGTTTGGCTGTGTGTCCACCGGGGACCTGTCTCGACAGCGCTGGCTTCTGTCTCTGTGGAAATGAAGTGCTTGATGGTGCTGAGAGCTTATTGTGTTTTCAGCAGAGCGCTAGATACTCAAAACAATTCAACTTCTAGTAAAAATGCACTGTGCTTTTTTAAATAGTTGCTTAGCAACAGCACCCACCTGAACCAGCGCTTGGCACAGGCTTCTGTTTTGGCACTGCCGGCCTGTAGAGAGATGCCTGGTGGGCACTCAGCCTATGGCCAAAGATGACAGACAGGAGGGACAGAGTGTCACTAAGTCTAAGATTGTTCAAGCAATAATTATCAAAGAAGTAGTCCCTGGATTATTTTTTACAAATTGCCTAACTACCTGTGCTCTGTTATGTTTGTTTATTTTGTTATTTTAAACAGTGTACATTGTTTGTTTATGTCTCTGGATGTTTTTTTGCTCTGAGATATAGTATGTTTAAGTCAGGACAACAGTGGTGTGAAAGAAAGTAGACGGTGTAGACAGCATAGAAAACTAGTGTCATAAACTAGTGGGTTTTTTTGTTGTTGTTTTTTTTTTTACACATTAATCAGTTCAACTTCATCTCAAATTTTCCAGTGTTATGGCCCTGTTTCGTGTTGCCTTCCTATTTTTAATCAGCCTAGCCAAACCTGACTAACCTCTCTTACAGCCAGCTGTAATGCATTCATCTAGCAAAGAAGAGTTTGATCTCTTTTGGACCTATCATATTTGCTGTCCTCTGTGTTTGGAAACTGAATTTTAAAAAAAATAAAATAGTTGGCGCCCAACATGGAGGGTGACATAGCCATACGATAACTTCTTCAGTCAGTTAGATACGTCATTTAGAACAAATAAACACTTTCATTACTCCAGTTTGTTGGTTGCATCAAAGAGGCTTATCAGCTGCTGCCTTTTTTTGGCAGACATTTTTATTAAGGGTCAGGTGAACTTGTGATTAAATGGAAAAAAACAAAACAAATATGTATCTAATTTGAGAGGCCAAAGTCACCTTTGTACCGGCGTTTTTGATTGAAGTCAAATTCTGCACTGCCAAGCGTTGGTGTGTGTGTAAATCGTGGTGTTTTTGACTCAGCGGGATTTAAACCAGGAATGGCTGGCACACCATGAGTTCAACAAAAGTGGACTCTAATCAAATGCTGTTGTCATGGCAATATTGGTAACAAGTGCCACATAACCTAAGAGAGAAGTCATTTTTACTAAACTCAATGCATTGAGTCTTGTATGCCTTAAATGATGACCAGAGTTACAAATGTCATTCAAGCTGATACTCATGGATGTTTTTTGTTCTCTCCCCACTATACCCCACTTCTTAGCAATTTGGCCATTGAAAGTATTTTTATTTTTATTTTTTTTCTCACAGGTACTCTAGTGGACGGTGCTGTCAGTGCTGGTTGTAAGTTGCACTAGTTGTTGTTTTTTAAATTTAGGGCAGGTTCACTGATGAAAATGACTCATTTAGTTAACCCTGCTTGATTGAGACGGTATTTTAAGCTGCATTAATCAAGTTTTTTTTTTATGTAAAAGTGCATAAAGTTTGTAAAAGTACACCTACCCAAATACACTCATAACATGGGACTGCATCAGAGAGGAGTGTCCCGTTCACCATTCACCCTGTTTGCCCAAATTAATTTCTTGTGTTGCTATGGTCTCTGATGAGCAGTTTTGTTGGTGCAAAGTAGAGCTGACAAAATGTAAAAGTTGCCCCTAAACGACAGCGTGTGAGTGGTTTGTCAAGAGAAAGCTGAACTCAGTGACTTCACCAGCCAGCCAGCCACTAAAGAAGAAGACATTTGAGGTCGTAGGAGTGCATGGTTTACTGAATCGTCTTTATTGGATGCTGAAGTCTCCAGAATTCAAACCAATCACCTTTTGCTGACAACTGGAGCTATCAGTGTGCAGAGTTGCTTAGTGCATCTGTAATAGTATTTTTGCTTTATGAGATGATATGTAATGACCATGGATACGATGTATGTGCACACAGACCAACTAGGATACCCAGAGATTGAGACAAAATATTGAGATTAAAGGGATTTGCAGTCATTTTAAATTGAGAATTGGAAGTAGATCTATGGATCTCTGTTTCAGTCATTCACCACCGCTTGTCCAATTTGAGGCCGAATCAATTCAAGTCATTGTCTTGTCATCTTGAAACTTGAAAAACACATGAAATGTGAGTACCCTTTAATAAAGATGGAAAATAAGAGACACAACTTTGCATATGTGAGTTTTTTGTGCTTATTATGGCTTGTTTGATGTCACAGCTTAGTTTGAATCTTGAGATAAAATTAATTCTACACTCAACTTGAAAGTAAGTCGAAAATAATAAAGCAGCCTGACTTATGGCAACCATGGTTGCTTTTGCATGAACAGCATTGGAAAACATCATGTATAGTTAGATAAATGGATTTTTGAAACAAAGGACTTGGTGATGTCCAATAATTACGTTGGGATTCTAACTCATAGATCTCTTTGTTTTGTTGTTTTACCACAAATGAAACAAATTTAAATTATATACAACTTCACAGTCTGAGTTACAAATTTAACTGTAATTTTAATTTCAGCATTTAAAAACACTGATTGACCTGATGGAAACACAATAATTGAAGGTCAAAATTCCAAATTTGAAAGCTCCAGACAGTTAATTACAGAACTGAACACAGGACATGAGCCAAAACCTCTATAGCTGTATTACTCATTCAAGATGCAGACTTCTCTTTATCAACACTTCAACATCGGTTCATGTGGCATTAATGTGTTGTTGTTTTTTTCAGTAAGAGTAAACCATGTAATCAGGTTTTCTTATTTGTGAAACCTCTTCAGATTCTAGAGAGAACCAGCATATACTGTAAGGTGATAGGTCTCTGTTTTGAAACTATTTAAAAAAAATCATTCATGATATTTCTGCTTCATTAAAGGTATGAGGGAGAAGGAGGGGACGAATAGAGGACATAAACTGAATGTCAGCATATGACACTGCAAGTAGATGAAATGAGCCCTCTCCCACTGAGGACACCCATTGCTTTCAAATGTATTACTGAGGAAATGTGCAATAACTGGAATATAACTAAGTCCATTATTAACTCTGTTGGTGATGTTAGAGCACCTGATTGGACGTTAACTGTTAGACTGGGACACAGTTTAATTTAACATAGAGTTCAATGGAGAGCTGATGTAACCTCTTCACGAGTGAAATGTAATACAATGTAATTTCATGGGTTTGTTAGGACTGTGTGAGTGAGTTTGGGAGTGCACGAACTCATCCTCGCCACAAGAGACGCTGTTGTAACTCAGCACGACGCGTTCATCCGGCTCTCGTCTCTCCGCTCCAGTCAAGCCGAGGTCGTCCATTGAGTTTCGGGAAGTTGGTGTAGTTAGTGAAACTTGACAAAATGGCAGAAGACAACAGTTATGAGTCGATACTGTGTGTGAAGCCCGAGGTTCATGTGTACCGGATTCCGCCGCGGGCCTCTAACCGAGGCTATCGGTAAGCTGAGCTGCTTCAGTGACGGCAGTGAGAGACTGAGTGCAGGACAAGTGTCGAGCAGAAGGCTAGTCTGACACCTCTGCGTCCATTATCGGACAACCAACGGTTTCTGCTGCTTTCATTTCCCCCATAAACAAGTTTAGATAAAGGCAACCATTTAAACAGCCAGTTCATAGTGTCCCAACATGTTTACTACTATTGAAGCCAGTTTGCAACGGCAGACACATATTTTGTCGAAGGCTACGGATTTAGGTTGGTCTCTTGACTATGCTAGCTGTGAAGTTACTGAAATCGGACAGGCTCATCTCACATCCCCCGCTGGTAAAGACGCAGAGAGACCTAGTTGTGGAGGAAAAGAGAGGGAGGAATACAAGTTTGGGCCAAGCAAGTCCAAAATGATAACAGGCCTTTAATACCAAACTAATGCCTTGATGGTATCAAACACGACAGGGCTTTGTGCCTTGTCCGATAAAGGACGCCAACACATGTATCTGCGCTGCATTGGTAAATGCCCAGGAAACATAGGCGTGGGTTACATTAGCTATCGAACCAGACACAGAGTTTAAAGACGACTGTTGAATTGTTTATCAGTGGTTTGTTTTAGCAGGCTTGCTGTCAAGGCTGACATATCACCAGGGACTGCAAAATTGTGTCCGATAATGGGCCTTGGGACGCTAAGCTAACACGCTATCCAACAGGTTGACAGTATCAGAAAGCAGCCCAACTTATCTGTGTCTCCTCTGACTTAAAGAGAGCTTTGTTTGCCTGGCTGGCTTATATTGCATCTTCCGCTTAGAAGACAAACAGTTTGTAACGTTAGTACCTGCAGGTGAAATGATTGGGGTTAAGGGAAATAGTCCAAGTTAAGATGTCTAAGTCAAGGCTGCAGTTCAAATACAGCTATTTTGGCTTAGATGTCAATGAAATGTGCTTTTAAAATGCGCTGTGTACTTAATTTAAAACAAACAAACAAACTGCTATTCAAAACCTCTCACATTTATTTGTTTGCAGTTTCAGAGCAATGTGAACAATTGACGGTTGTTTATCAAAAATCTCTGGTGTGTAAATATTCCATGAAAGCACCAATAATCATCCCTACAATATCAATATAGAGGCAGCTGGTCAAAGATATTGTGATGTTTGATTTTGTCCATATCGCCCAGCCTTAGTGTAGTGTATTTCTCTGATTTTGGGCAACTTAACTATTTATACTTGTATAAACAGTACAAATTTATGTTTGTGCTGTTTTGGAAATCCTCTCTCAAGGCAAGCATCTTCTCTAAAGCTATATCAAGTTCCTAATGTCGGCAAGTGAAACACACCTTACACCCTACACTTGTGTGTTTTTTGTTTTCTTATTGATATGTTCATTTATTTTATTTTATTGTGCTTTATTTTTTTACATAAGTGCACTCAACTATGCATCTAAATCACAATGAGAGATATTGACAGTGTCTTAGGGCAACTTTTACCCACAAACAGTAAAAACCTAATTTTTCAATGGAAATGCAGTTTATGCTTCATAACTCAAAGCCAGATGCGACATCAGAGAGATAGCATGCAATTAATGTGAAGTGAAACAAGTAGTGGCTATTCCACCAGTTCCACTTTGTTTTTATGTTATTTATGTATTTATTTTTTACTTCATGGGTCCACTTTATTATTTAAAACCATTTGTATTAGTTTAAATAGTCCATGCACTCTAAAATATGGAAGTAATGCACAAGAAGTGCTGTTGTTTTGCTTTTTCATAGGATTGGATTGAATGCTGTTTTATTTAAAACTGACTGCGCATTGATCACAGTCACTTTAATTCTAGCTCCAAAATTAATGAGATACAGCCACAGTTCTTGTCCAAAAACTCTGAAGCTAAGCTCAGAAGAGAGGACAGAGTTATTTGTTTGTGCGTGTCTCTGATGTAACTGTGTTGAAGAGCGTGACAGACGAGTTCATTCCCCTGGATTTCACTTCCTCTTCTTCAAAGCAAGAGCTGCCAGAGAGAAAACAATGATTTTTGTCAGCTGTGTCTGCAAATGAGTCACAGAAACTACTTTCATAAAAGCCAGGTTTGTTTTCCCTCTCTCTCTAGAGCTGCTGACTGGAAGCTGGATGAGCCTGCATGGAGTGGTAGGATGAAAATCACTGCCAAGGGCAAAATAGCCTTCATCAAGTTAGAGGACAAAAACTCAGGTAAACAAACATGGAATGTCCTTGCTGATTTTGGCTGCTGAATGTGAGGCTGTGTTATCTTATGTCCCCTCTGTGTCAGCTTGATTCACTAGATGAATTGTTGATGTTTCTTTACCAGTGAAGGAGAAACTCCTACATATTTATTGTACTTGAATTAGGGCCCCATCTGTACCAGGTATTAACATATATCTTGTATCCTGACTAAAGATTATGCCACAGTATAATTAACACTGTAATTAGGATCTCTCACGTCCATACTGAAAAACACATCCATACTGAAATTGGTTTGCACTTTTCCACAAAAATTTATAAATAGAGCTTAAAATACAACCTACTGCGTAACACCAGGGCATACTAATAAAATGCACAATATATTATATTATAATTCAGGTGACAAACTGACCCAAAACAATTTAAATAGCAATTCCGATTCCAATTCATTAAAACAGAATTAGCACAATGCATTTACTTTACTCTAAAATGTAGATGTCACAGCATCATAAACAAAGCTTTACGCTGCAGTTATTTACAAATTCATTTGACTAAATTCACAGCAGACACTTTGCCTCGTGTGATCTGATGCTCAGCACGGAATGGGTGTAGTTACATCTGGATTTTTATAATCTGTGTAAATATAACAACAAGGATCCACACTGATGCCAGATATAAAGGATCAAAATTAACTTGATTCTGGGAGTTTACTTGTTCTTGAAGACACTGTCCCTGTGTACTAAAATTTGATGTTGCTGGCATCACTCTAAATATTTATTAAAAACCACCAATATTCTAATGGCTTGCAAGTTTTGGACTGTTTAGTTCACATCCATCAAACAGAGATCGGTTGAAATAAATCAGCACATTTTTATGACAGTTTTATGATCTTATCAAAGCACTT
>OMLB01026153.1:0-15490 GCA_900302555.1 Myripristis jacobus
GAAAGAAATGCCGCCTTTGTTACTTACGCTCCTAAGCTTTGGAACACACTACCTTTAGACATCAGGGAAGCCAGCTCACTAGATATCTTTAAAAGAAGATTAAAGACCCACCTTTTCACTCTAGCCTTTAACTAGCTCCTATTTTATTCCACACTGTTGTCTTTTATTGTTTTATTTGCATCTTTTGTTTTATTTCAAAGTTCTCGTTTTTTGCCTTTTCTTTTTAATTCCACCTTGTGCTGTTTTTAATGTTTTATTTTAATGTTTTCAAATGTTCTTTTTTATTATTATTGTGAAACACTTTGAGCTGCAATTCTTGTATGAAAGGTGCTATACAAATAAAGTTTTATTATTATTATTTTTTTTATTAAGCTGGGTTGGTAGAACATGAGTTTACCACAATACCTATCTCAGGATCTGATATGACGAAAATCAAGTTAACATTTCCATTGTCTCATACTGTCCTTCTTAGAACAGGCCAAGGTGGCAGCTTAGGTTATAATAAACCTAGCATAACTGGGTTTTACCCAACACTACCATGCCCTCTCATGATGAAAGGGTAATCAGGCACTCCCTGTGTTAACTGCTGCGTTGCACCTTCACTCCACCTTGTGCTGTTTCCACAATGTTAATCATTTGGTGTTGGCCAGATGTTGTTGGCCAGTTGTCATCTGAAGATGCACCAGTGTGAGACACCTTGGATAGTGTTTGAAAACTATAATTATTAGGCAAAGAAGTTAGCTGAAAAAAATATTTACAAACTGGACTGAGGTTAACATGGTGCAGAAAGGCTACTGAAAACCCTCAGTCAGTCCCTATAAAATGTCTCTTCCACAACAGACTCAGGCCCTGATTCATCAAGCAGTGTCACACCAAAGACTTCCTTTTAGGTTATCAGTACAAACATAACCTTTGAGATCCTAACTCTATATTATTTTGTTTCAAGTATAGAAATTCCCCAAGGTTCGGTTTTACTAACCAGTGTAAACAAAAACAATTATGTGCTTTGACTTAATGCCACAGCTTCAGTCTGCACTCTGCAGGAGTGCTTTTCCACACCTACTCGGAAACACTTAAAAGGCTTTCAGTTGAGCTGTTGGTGCTGTCTTAGCGCTGAAGTACAGAGGAATAACGGTTATGGCTGTTGTTTTGTCAAGTTCTGTTTTTTCTATCACTAGCAATGTTGAAATCTTGTCAAGAGCTAGTGGTACTTTGTTTCAACACCAGCGACAGTAAACATGTCATTCCCCACAAATGACATAGTCCTCTAGTCCAGTTAGCAAAAAAGTATGTTACCTTGCTGTGATGTTACATTGTAGCACACCCTCTGACACATCAGTATAACTCCAAGGCTGCACAGCCATGACCAAGGAAGCAGACGCACACAAAGACAACAGTTAACAAATGAGTTTATTAAAGTACATCAATAAAGGAATAACCCAAAATAAGTATGATGTGTGTAATCAGTAGGATCAGTAGTTTGAGTGCATGGGTGGAAGAGTATAGTAGTGCAGTGTTGTATGGTGCAGCACCACAAACCAAAAAGCAAACCAAACCAAACAGCTGTCTCAGGCGGGAGGGAGAGATACTGATCTCCAGAGGGTTCTTAAAAGCTGCTCTGACACACAGCTCATTTCAGCTAATGAAATGAGGTGTTCCACTCTGCAGCTCACTTTGTCCCCGCCTACCTGCAAGGTAAAAACAGCGGTCAGAGAGGTTGAGAGGGTCATCACATCCTTCTTTCTTCCTTTTTCCTCTACACCTTCCTCTCAAGGCATGGTGAGATCACCGTCCTGGCAGTAGTGGTCTACAGGACGATGCGTGGCTGAAGAGAGTTGTGGTGATCTCGCAGGGAAATCTCTGCTGTTGGTCCAGGTCAATCCTCATGTTCCAGTTGCATCCAGGTGTCAAGATAGACCTCCATCTCTGGTTTATGTGGTGTGCCTCAGCACATTGCTTGACGAAGAGTATCTGTGGCTGAGATGGTGACTGGCTGGACATGTTTTCTTCCATTCTGTGTTCCAGTTTCAATAAAGTAAATCTATCTATCTATCTATCTATCTATCTATCTATCTATCTATCTAGTTTCCGCCAGACTTAGTCATGGCACCACCGATACCGGCCCTCAGTCAAAACTGACTTACAGCCTGATAAAATGTGCTGCAGGCTGGGGTTCTGCAGAGATGACAGTTTGCTTTGAAGCCATACCAGAATTGTACGTTTCTGGGACTTGGGAGGATGTTGTATGGGGATCTTATGAGGAAGCTCAGTCTTGCTTGTGGGATATTCCACATGTCATGACCCTGTTGGTGACTGCTTCCCAGCTTGTCCACCTTCCTGGCTGCCATTGGCTCACAACACTGATTTTGTACATTTCAGCCTCCATTCTGGTCACTTCTGAGACCACCAACTCTGTCTTCTCCTTCTTTGTGGCCTTGGACCACATCTTGAGAGCTGGTCCCCACCTGAGCTCAGCCTTGCCTGGCTGTGACCATCCAACTATCTCCTGGTGCTTCATTTGGCTGATAGCCTGGTCAAATGTTTGTTTGGCCTTCCCGTTGTGCATTAGCTTTTTGCACAGCTGGATCAGTTGAGTCTCTCAGCCCAAACAGCAGCCTCACTGCCTCCTGCTTTTATCCTGGACCAAGTGATCTCAGTAGCAGCTGAAGTGTGTTTTTTCCAAACAGGGCTGCGTTGGAGAGGCACTGAGGAAGACCCAGCTATTTGTGGATGTAGTTGTTGACTTTTGAGTCCATCTTCAGTGCTGCTGTTGACAATATCTCACACAGATTCAGTGGCCACACCACATCATCAGTGGTGAAGTGGTAGCAGCAGACTTTGAATTTCCCTGGGAGGTGGCTTTGGTCTATCTTCTGCAGAACTTCAGTGTCTTGGACATGTAATTGAAATGGAGTGCTCCTTTGAGGTACACCTCAATGTTCCTCACATAGGTAGGAGGTATCCATGATATAGAGCTCAATTCTTATCAGTGTAAAAGACAGTCATTAAATTGACTCATGAACTGTGGCTATTCGCTGACATTATATTGACAGAAACTGGCCCTTACCTTACTTGTTAGGTCATATAATAGCATCCAATTAAGCAGTCATCCTGTTGAATTTAAGGGGAAAATACTACACAACTTCACAAATTGGCCTATGTCAGTGAGCTATGCTGTGAAGATAAATTATTTACAGCAAGATTTGTAGTTTGTATGTACTAAACATCAATGGAAAATTGTGGGTAAGCAATGCTACCTGCATTTAGCTAGTTCTAACTTTTGACATCTTGCAAAATGAAGAGAGGATCCACAAAAATAAGTGTTGACTTATGTAGGTGTTATTGTTCTTCACCTTCAACTAATGTTTGCCATATTCCATGCTGTCTTAAGATGAAAACAAAGAAATCAGCTTGGTAATATTTTAACATGCAACCTGATGGTGCTGTAACCACAATGGAGACCTTGCAACCTTGGACTGCTGACATAATTAATTTATTTACTTGCAAAATGTTTCTGTTATGAGTGATTGATCAACTTCATTAAAAACCAAGAAACAAACAAGAACTTCCATCTGATGTCACGACACAGAATGAAACTCAGTTGGGTATTTAAAAAAACAAAACAAAACAAAAAAAAAACAAGGATACATAAGATGCTGTGCGGCCCCAAAATTAATTGTTGATGGAGCCAGCTCCGTCGTTGGATGGTTGGCTGGCAGATATGTTCATATTACCAACTTGATTATTTTGCAAAAGCCAAAAACCAGACAGGACTCCCAGCAAACAAATCAGCAGTACTGCTGTATCATTTCAAAGACATTAGGAAGTTGAAAAAGTTAAACATAATTGTCAAGTTTTCAGTAGTCTCAAAAGAAAATGCCTCAGGCAAGTTATATCAGAGTTTAGGAGTGCTGATCATAGGTAGGCCACAGCATCAATTTGGTATTAATCAGGACTAATCTAGCAGCAGTCAAAAATGCTCTGTTTTTGATCTTTGCTTCTGTACAATGGGAGTGAAATTCTTGGCCACATAGCATGTGGCCAAGCCATTTATTGCTTTAAGAGTAATCACTAAAATAGTAAATAGTAAATCTAAAAAACAATAGAATTTATTTAAATGTAAAGAAGCTAAAATAGATGTGATCAGTTCATTTAGTCATTCAGAACTGTAGTTAAAAGTCTATTTGTGTATCTTCAGATCATGAAAGCATAGCAACTACTTGATTTGGGTTTTTTTCCCCACAAGTAAAGTTGAACAGCATTCAATTTTTAATCAATCAATTAATCAATTATTAAGTCAACAAAAGTTTTAAGATATTTAAACATCCATAGTTAATGAACTTAAGAAGTGCTGGGCATTTGTCATTGGGTGTTATAGGAAAATACAGTTATGTATCATCAACATAGACCAGCATAATGAAAAAAAGAAGTGAATGAATCCTATATCCAAGTGGTATCATATAGACAAAACAAAACAGGACCCAGGATAGAACCTTGAGTTACTCCATATTTGTGTTGTGCTGATGAGAATGTAGGTCTACGCGAAGAAACTGCTTCTCTGAAAGATGTGATTTGCACAAGAACAAGAGTGTCAAAAGTGTATTTCACCAGATCAAATAATTACAGTACCACTAGCTAGAAGTGCTACCAAGATTGGGTTAGACTCATTTTATTTGATACAAAATGGTGGGAGTTAGAGCAACCAATACGGCTACAGGTTACAGTTGAGAGCTGGGTTTACCAAAAGCTTATCTCAACTCTAATTTAGGATTAAGTTTATTCTTGTTTCTCAGAGTTGATGTATGTGCTGTTTTCCCAGATTAACCTCAACAGACATGACTAATTTTCGTGTAATCAGAAAAGCTACAATGTTTTGTTGGGTAGTGCAAAAACACAAAAATAAGCATTGCTGCATGCTGATGTAGTCCTCAGCAGGATATTATTGTCCCTTGTGATTCTTTATTTCATTATTAAACTTCTCATGAGCATGGGCACTAAGTCTGGTTCACTACAGCTTGCTAAGGATAAATGCCTGCAACATAACTATCTCTTCTAATATCTTCCCTATTCACTGGAGCTTTTGGCAGTCGCATCTCAACTCAACTCAACTCTCAGGTCAAATTCAATTCAGCTCACTGTACCTCAGTTCCGATCAAATCAGATTAGTCCAGCTGAGTGTGAAAGAGCCCATCTCCACCTAGCTGAACAGAGGATTTTACATTGCTATCAATACGTCCAGCAGAACTAGAGGACTGTGAGAGGGAGGAGATGGAGGAGGCCTGAGAGTGAGGAGTTGATGAGGAAAAAGAAGAGAGGAAGTAAAATGAAGAATGGGTGGAAGAAAAGATGGAGTTAGGGAAGAGGGACATGACAGCTGGACAGGAGATGAAGTGACAGGGAATTTGTTCAAGGATGAAATGGAGGATGGACAGAGGAAGAACAAGTGAGAATAAGGGAGGGTAAGAAAAAGAGAAAGTGGGGGGAGAGGAAAGGTGGACAAGCAACAACAGGGATAGAATGCGTAAGAGGATAGACATCTGATATGTATAAAACAACCGATATAACTTTTATTTGCTCTTAATTAAATTATTTCAACTAATATATCCAAAGAATAGTCAAAGAAATGAGCAGAAAACAAAAGACAGCCACTATATTGCCACTGAATAACAACTGAAACGAATAATTCATTATTGTATCAAACAATCTCAAATATCCAGAATTCATTGGTTTTAATAAAACAAGGACAGTACCTTTGTGTAAATTCAAAACATTATTCATTTTGCTTAAATATCATGGTAATAATGTTGGTTTCTTAAAGCTCACAAAGAAGAATGTGTTCCGGTTCAGCTGAAGTCCGGCATTTTATGCAGTGAAGCCCCTTTGGCTGACTGGTAGATGTTCTCCATTGCAGAGTCCATTAGCAGGGTTGTACTGCCACGAGAAACGTCCATCCAAATGGAAAGAAAGCAAAATGAGGGGCATGGCTGCATACACACACACGGGCACACTCACGCTCACATTCACACGCACATACACACACACACATACACACACACACATGTTTGTGTGTGCCAACAGAATATGTAGGGAGTTAATCATCCTCATGTAGGCCTGTGTAGAAGTTATGAAAGCTGTACAGATATTATTGTAACACGGCAAACGTTAAAAACAAAGCCTGGTAAATTATTACCAAACTTCTAAAAGGATAGATCTCTAAAATAAAATAATTTAAAAAAACTAATAAAAAAAACAAAAAACATTTTTTGGAGGGACGCCTCCTTTTTTCCCTTTTTTAAGTATTATCATTTCATTATGGCCGGACAGAAAACAAATATAATATCAACATAAAACATTTATTCTCCTCTATATAAAGAGAGTCTGCGACAAATGATTGTGTCATTTATTCATTTATCTGTGTTTCTTTGATTATTTTTCATTTAAATGGGTGGTCATGCAAATAGAAAAAGCCAAGTCCTTTATGCTTTTTAGTCTGGTGGTAGAGTTGACAATTCACCTCTAGGCCAGTTTGCTTCTTGACTACTTGGCTAGTTTTACTAGCCAGCCACTTTACTGGGTTACAAGGCGATGAGCTGACTGGTTCCCAAATTCCCAAACCCTAGTCCATTTAAACATCATCATTCACTGGTTTACTAGCTGAATGGTTTGTCTGTTTTAACCAGACAATTGTCAACCAGGTTGCTACTCAACTAGTTATTCCACTGGTGATTTTTCCATTAGCACCAGTAAATTGTGCTTTTCCAGTCTTCCCATTATTTAGGTCTAGCAATTCTGCAGTTTAGCCAGTGCTTTACACTTTCATTGGTATCTTGGTATTGGTGCTGGAGTCCATAGTCCACCATTTCAGCCTGTAAGCCAAACCAGTTAACTAGTAGCAGAATGTTTTTAAAGAGGTTAACTTGTTGTTTTAAGGTGGACTGGTATTCCAAGATCATAGCTCAAAGTCTGGCTGCTATTCTGACAAGCCACCTGGTCGGAAAGTAGATCACTATTCTGAGAACTCAGCTAGCTAGAGGATTGACTGGCATTCCAAGGTTACGCTAGTTTTGATTTTAGGTAGACCAGTTTTCCAAGCAGTTAAGCGTTAAGAAACGGACTGATTTTCCAGTTACTTAGCTGGTGTTTAAGTAGAATGGTATTCTCAGAAGTCAGTCGTCTTTAAAAGTAGAATATACTTCAGGATGCAACTGGTATTTCCTGTCTATGGATTCCTATATTTCTTTAAAAATATCCTTGATTTTTTCCATTCAGTGTTTTCCATTTCAATACATCCACACCCCTCCACAAGCCCCACCCACCAGTCGAACTGGTAATACCAGTCAGTAACCAGTCTACCAGTATAACCTGACAGCCACACAGATAGCTGTTATATTATAGCTGTCCATTTTGATGGTACTCAGTCTGCAGTATCTCAGGGCTACATGTCTTACATATCAGTCTAGATCAGTCTGTAAACAGATGGTAAGTCCTGTTTCTACAATCTGAATATGCAAGCTGCAAAACAAACCAGGAAACCGTCTATAAGCATTCTGCAGCCAGTATACCCAACCAATGTGAATCCAAGGCATAAACAGTCTTTAACCAGTTGATCCCATGTTCAGCGACAGGGGAGAACTGGCCCAAAACCAGTCTGTAAGCAGTCCATGACCAGACTCCCTTGAAATCCAGTATGACAGGTGTCTGTGCGCAGTCCGAAAATCCAATGAAAACCAGTCTACCTTGTGTCCAAAGCCAGCGAAAACCAGTCTGTAAACCGGTCTGTAATCCAGGACCAGTTGAGCAGTCCTTCTACCAGATGTCAGAGCTTAGTTCTCTGCTGGTGAGTGGTACAAAGGTGCTGTTCATATGGATTTCTGGCTTCTTCCCCAGTGTATTGCTTTGAGCCACCTGGGAAACACACAGCACAACAATGATTAGCAGTAATCTCCTGCACAGCAAAGCGACTATTAGAAATAATCTACCACACAGTACAACATCTATTAGTACTAATGTGATGCTTTCTTTTCCTCTGGGAAGTACTACACACACACGCACACACACAGCAGAACACACCACTAACAGTTAGCCAAGGTTAATTTTGACCATTTTTTACTTCTGTCTTACTGATTTTGTTGATTAAAATGTCATATGATTTTAGTCAACAAAATCAATACCATCAAAGTTAATGAAAATGCAGCAGCCCTTTAACTGTTCAGACAAACTCACTGCAGCAGCGTAGATTACAGTTGCAACATTGAGACATTCCCTAACTCATCTGTTGATACAGGACCTGCATACGAGCTGCATGTCTTGGAGCATCTGATATTTATAGGGAACATTATCAAGATGGACAAACAGGCGCTGTATTCTATACATTGATGCATGTGCATGACAATGACAACGACAATCATGAGTTTTCATTTGCTAGTCGGCAAGAATAAATGCTTATCTGTGAAAGGATAATATAACTACTGTTCTTTCTATGTTTTCTTTTAACGAAACAGACCTCTTCTTCCCCACTGAACTGCTCTGAGCCCCTGGGGAGAAAAAAGGGTTTTTTATTTTTAATTGGTTAATATTGTAAGTATTTGCACACAAAACAACTATACGGAAATTCAAGAAAAAGAAACAAAGCACTTTGAGGATAATGGGAGCCAGAAACTAACTGGGAAAAAAACCCTGCAAAAATATATTGTTTACCATCCTTTTGCTCACCTGTCCATTCAGCAGCGTCATAGGGATGTTGCAGTAGACGTGGCGCCCCCCAGGGCCAAGAGTGGAGAACTGCACGGTGGAGGGTGGTGGAAGGGGAGGCGACAGGGAGGAGGGCTGTTGAGGCAGCTGGAACTCGTAACTGCGACAGAAATGTCTCATCTGGGCTGCCGTAGCTGTGTGACCCCCACCCAGTGGCAAGGTCATCTGGTTGTAGTCAGGGATCTCGGTTGCCAGCGCAACCTATGGTGGAAAGAAAATGGTTGAATGCAGCTTTTATCATCAAGATATGAGTCCAAGTGGCATCTGACCCCACAAGTATATGTAGACATAGCAAAGAAATGTGCAGACCTTCTCTTCATCAAGAACACAACAAACAGAATCACACATACAGAGTAGAAATCAGTGAATTTACACTTTGGAAATACGTAATCTTTCATCAGCCAAGACTGAAACTGAGGAAATGGGACCCAGGTAAAATATACTAAGCTAATACTTTTGTAACATGCAGACCCTGAACCAGTGGGACCAGACCCACTATTCATTGTAAGTATTTAAATGTAGTTTAGAAAACGCCAAATCCAAGTTAATATGTCAGTTAAAGTAAAGTTTAGGGATGCTGGGATTGACCTGATGATGTCCATGGCGACTCTCACTAGGGGGAGCCAGGGAGGCGGAGGTGGTTGTCATGGCGATGGTGGAGACAGTGGTTTGTAGATCACCAAACAGGCCCTGCTCACCAGAGTCCATCACCTGTTACCATGAAAACATTATTTACAGTTGCAGTCAGTATGAAAATGTATGCACCTGTTTGAACACTCAGGGACATTTTAGATTGGCTAGATACCTAAAATTACCACACTGATGGTGAAAAACTACAGTTTTGTTTGGATTCAAATACTGTGCTTTCATTTACATTTCCTGTGCGAGCTGTGACATCCCTTCAAATACTCTGGGGGGATGGGTATGGGTATGTGGGAACTGGGTTCTAGGATTTTGGAACTCAAATTTTCAGGAAGTAACACATTCTGAATCAGAAACAATTATTTCCAGTCAATACAGAGCCATGGAGACAGACAGCATGTCAGTATTGAAGTTTCCTGATAAAATACACACATCATAAGTACATCACAGTACACAAAGCCCTCAGAGCAAACAAGATCTTTCCTCTGGCAATTTGTGACTCATACCTGTTCACAAAAGAGTCTTGAGGCATAAGAATCGGCAGTACTAAGATATATGCTAAAATATGTCAGCTGAGAGAGCAATGTGACTCACCTAAGTGACCAGAGCTAATTCTTACTGACACAGGAGGGAAATCAGATTCCAGTCTTTATAGCTGAGCATGACTAATAGCTTTAATTGTTCAGCATTCTTGTGGCTTCTATCAAGGAGTTGAGAAATGTGCTCCCTTACTAAAAACGAAAGAAGCATTTCACCCCATCTTGACCTCTAGTTTGCTGTCAGTTCATTTTGTTATGCTAGACTTTCCAGGCATGTGTAATGGCTGGCTACCAGATGTTAACATCCATGCGCGTATACTCATAGTACATTTTGGAGTCATATTCTGTAGCTGGGTTTGGATTACGTTTTCACTTCAAATGAAATGCAGTTTGCTGGGAAGAGGCCGGAAACCTGCATTTTGAGGTGTCATGGTGGCACCAGGTCATGGAGCAAGCTCACTTGGGTTTTGATAATTTTTGTAGTCAGAGGTAATAGGACAGTGGAGGCCCATTAGTTGTAAAAGGGGTTGAATTAGGGGGAATAAATTAACTGTGGATGTGTTAGGAGCTGTTGTATCAGCTCCTCTCATTTCCTTTAAAAGCAGTGCACTTGAAGCCACTGGCTTATCCAATGACAGAACTAATACTCTTGTCTAGGAGGTACAGCTGCACAGCATAAATCCAGAACCCCAAATATGTTCCCAAGGGCAGATAATATCCCTTTTTTGGGGTGTTTCTGCATTACTGGACAGTGACAGTGGAGAGAGATAGGAATGACAGGGCAGAGAGGGGGGATGACATGCAGCAAAGGGCCTGAGCCTGTGTCCTGGGCCGCTGTGGCAAGGACTAGCCATATTGGTATGTAGGTCACACACTACCAAGTGAACCATGGGGGTGCCCCAATAACATCTCTTTTTAACTTTATTTCATGGTTCTCGATGAATTGAAATCCCTTTCCCTATCTCACTTCCATGTTTAGTGATGCACATTACAGTTTTATGTTGAAAGACAGTGATTCACACACAAACCTTTTGTTATAGTTTGTCTTATTTGATTGAAATTCATTTTCTCAAAGTTGGCTAGGTCTACAAACTCTGCTATAGTGCCGCTATAGCCAATACTGTGAGAAAAGCTATAGTCTGTTTAACTCATTTATAAGACTGTAAAAACTGAAAGGTCCCCATAAGAATCCTGTTCTTATGATTGATGTACTGTATTTAGGTGATGCAGAGAGAAATGCTGAAATAGGAGTTTTGCAGGATAATTTCCTTATTCACCACAACATTTTCCAAATTCTTTACACCAGTTTTAATTGTAAAGAGTGGCACTTGTCTGATAGGGAAGGCCGCTTTTCTATCCATTCTATCTGTGTAGTTCTGTCTGTTTTTCTTAATCCATGAATATAGTCCAATCCATGACATCAGCAGAGCATCTTGGTGCTTAGCAGGTAAATCATAAACCACCTGTGAGATGTTAAAAATGTATGAACATTGCTTTTTCCCCATTGTGGATTAAATTTAATACATTACCTGTATTTAGCAGGCAACTCCAAGGCCATCTGTTTGGTGTTGATGTATGCATCCCAGGGGAGCATAAGCAAATGCAGATTAAATTTCCACTGTAATTTTACGAGGCTCCAGGACATGCCTTTGGGTGTCTGCATGCCTTTATACCTGTTTGCTGCTGATGCATGTAAGAGGACTCCATTTTTACTCTAGCTCTCAAACTAGAGGTTCCACAAAAAAAAAGTCTTCATTTGCCAATCCTGCCACCCCTAGCTGTCCAACAACATGCCTGCATAAAATGCCTACCCTCCTGATCTTTCTTCTCTCACATCAAACTTGAACTTAATACCCTCTTTCGCTCCTCACCACTCCTCTACACTCTATTGATTCATCCACTGGCCTTACTTTGCTTGAGATACTGCCTTAGCACACCTTCCTGTCTCCTCTTGTTGATATATTTCATCTACAACCATTTCTCTTCCTTGATGAAGCTGCTTTACTCCATAAAGGTTGTCCTATACCTAGGCCAAATCCTCCACCTGGCCATGTTGCACATGCCCCATAATATCCCTATGTCTTAATGCTGACTGCGCCTGTAACCCTGCCTCTCTTTGGTTCCATTTTCACTCTGCTAATACAGCAGGTGCTGCATCTTTGACATGTAGGTCCTTAAATTCTGTAAGTGCTATATCACCTGCTATATCCTTACCTTTGCACATTTCAACTCTTGCGGTACATAAGATACACGCAGCTCAAGAATCCCTTTCCCATACGAAGCTACATACCTAGGACAACATGGGAATCAAAGTCATTTCTTCACATACGAGCTAAACAGCATCTCTAACCTTCCCAGAGTTGATAATTGTATCCCATACACTGTCAAAGGACACATTAGCTATGGCAGTAATCCTAATTCCAAACAGGAAAACTTTAGTTTGCCTGGTAACCCTGGTCTCTCCATGTCCTCAGTGCCTCCAAGTAGCTGCTGCTTTATGTCCTGAACCTGCTCCAAATCATTCAGATTAGTATCACGCAACCTTCCTAGGCTTTAGACAGGCTTTTTGCCTAGTTTAAGAAGCTCATTTCACACCAGACATCTCTTACTGACTCTAGATATACTGACATTTTTGTCCATTGGATTTTAGAAATTATCTGGCATCTGGACAGCATCCCTGCCTTTAGTAGGAAGCTTCGACCACCTGTTGGATATTAATACATGCCTGTGGGAGGGCAAATGCGAACAGTAACTTCATACATTAATTTTTACCAGGCTCCAGTACTTGCCATCTGCGCAGTGTCTGTCTGAATTAGAAGGCATCCAATGCAGTACACCAAGGATTCCAAAACTTATAAATGTCAAGGACCCACAAAACCAGTCAGCATTGGGCCTGGGAGTTTATAAGCTTTGGTGCCATGGACCCCATATCATGTTTCTGCCTATGATTTATGTGTAATACTCCCTAACTCTCTGTAGTGTAAGTAGGTAGTTAGAGACACATTTAACACAAATTTTTCATTGTAATTTTAGCAATTTACCTGGCGTCTGGACAGTGTCTCTCTACGTTTAGCAGGCATCTCATAGATCACCTGTTTCCAGAACTTGGAGGACAGTTCATTGCTCTTAGGACCCCTCCACTTGATGATGGATAAGACCTGAAGAGAAGAGCAGTGAAGAGAAGAGAAGAGAAGAGACAAGAAGACATTTATTCTCTCAATCAGAGCTTAGCAAACTATTCTTTCTACACAAACATTCAATTGCATACCTATATTGTTTTTAGTTCTTTAACTGCTGTTTCTCTCACTTTCACTAGCTTTCTCTGGATGAATTATTCCATCCATCCATCCACCCATCCATCAACTCAGTATTTTGACTGACTGTTTAAGTGCTTCAATCTTGTGGTTTGTGCTCATATTGCCTCCTTCCCTCCCCTCCTATCTCCATCCCTCACTTGTTCCATCTCTCTTTCTCTGTTTAGTACCTTGATTGTATGTTTGAGTGCTTCAACCTCTTGGTAGTTGATGACACTCTTCAGGTCCGCACACTCTATCATGATCACCTGGGCAGACAGAAAAGCAGAGGTAGGAGCAGGTTTGAGTTAAGTACAGACATGATATTCTATTAGTGGAACTGCTCATCAAGCAGCTCTCCTCGGTGTGTGGAGTACTTTGCTGTTTTTGAGCTTCTACATGTACAGACTGGAGTGAAAGTGAGAAGAGTATGTGATAAGAATAATTGAAAGGCAAAGTTTGTGCAACATTTTTTGGCTTTGACACGGAGGAGCGGAGACAAGTCCTTGATCATGGATCAAGGTTGTGCTGAAACACCCCCACTGGAATGTACTTAATAAAACTTCTAGGTTTTGGACAGCTGTGCAAAATTGAGGCGCACTGCTCTGGGGGAAATCAGGAGATTATGGAAATCCTTCCTTCTGAACTTTGTGAAGAACTAAACAAAATCAATGACCAAGATGTCAAAAGTGGTCCTCCCTAGCCCCACGGGAGAGGCCAAGGGGATGACTAAATAATTATATCATCAAATATCATATAAGACTTTAGCTGTCACATATTGTTAGTGTACGTATCTTAAGTTCAGTCAATCAGTTTGGGAGGGAGAAAATGTCTTCCATTCAGTGTGATGATTTTTTCATCACACTGAAGCAAACTGTAAATATGTGTTAGGGTTTACAGTATATGTAGTGTGAAAATGACCATAAACACTAAATCATACATCCTCTCAGAGGTCTGGAGTCTGGAATCTTATAATTTCATCTCCCTGTTCCTTTAATGGGTAGGTAAATGTAACCAATCCTGAAAAGCTTAACTACACAGCTACTGGCCTCTCAAACTGTTTCACTTCCTGATTCAGACCTTGATCTCCCCGGTGACCAGCATGGAGTGGAGGCGTGTCTCTATCTGGAAGATGCTCCACCCTCTTTTGGCAACAAACTCTGGGGTCAAAACGATGATGAGCCTTCTGCTTTGTTCGACACTGCGAGTGAGGTCCTCGATGTAGACTGGGAGAGAGAGAGAGAGAAAGTGAAAGGGAGAGAAAAAGGGATGTGAAAGAGGGATGAAATTCAAAATGTTGTGAGGATAAAAAAACAAAACATGATTTGTGTCTTCCAGTTGATTAATTGGATAATTCTGGGAGTTCTGAGATGGGACAAGACAAATTCACATTTATTACAGGAAGAGTTATACAGTAAAAGTAAAAGTAAAGTTGTATGTTAACAAAGCTATTGGAAAATGTCCTTAAATGATGCTGGCCCTCCCCAAGCGTCCTTTCTCTCCATTTTTATGTTCTGTTCATAAAAAGAAAACTAGTACGTCAAAATCACTACAGTTGTGTGTACTGTTGTCACTGATGTGAAGTGTGATTTTGAGTTGCTGACCTGACAAACTCGGGCTACTAACTTTATTATCTGTGAGTTGCATCAGAATCACTACACTTCACCACAGTTTAAACTGGCTTATGTGGCCTGTCCCATTAAAACTCACTCACTTCATATTTCCCGTCACTGTTACTGTAACTCTCAATGTTTTTGTCAATTTGATGAGCTTCACACGACACACGCCACTGTTCACAGAGCTACTGTACGACGAGGTTAGTTGCCTCCAAACAAATGTCTGGGAACTCTGCTGCGCTCTGTGAGTATGGCAGTTTTTCTTCCTGTCTGCGTGTCTCTCCTGCAACCTCTCTTCACTTGCTAACCAAATTAATGACAAAGAGTCTCCAACAACACATTGCAATTTCACGCTCAATTTGAAGGGCACAAATAGTAGAGAGCAGCCCTGTCCCCCTCCCTGCTGTGGCTGTCTAGTTTGCTTTTTCTCTCCCGTCCCATCCCGGCCTCACCTCACCCTTCACCTCTCCTCCCGTCCCTCTCTTCCTCCCCCTTTCTTTGTTTTTGAGGATTATGTAAATCAATTAATGAAATAACGAAAATCAATAACCCCCCTAACCACCTCTGCCCCCCTTCCTGTTGTTTATTTCTTGGTCTCTTGTTCATTTCACTTTGTGTATTGAGGACTAATGGAGTGGATAATTGAATG
>OMLB01026154.1:0-12681 GCA_900302555.1 Myripristis jacobus
TGGACCATCATTTATTTTTCAACAGGACAATGACCCCAACACACCTCCAGGCTGTGTAAGGGCTATTTGACCAAGAAGGAGAGTGATGGAGTGCTGCGCCAGATGACCTGGCCTCCACAGTCACCTGACCTAAATCCAGTCGAGATGGTTTGGGGTGAGCTGGACCGCAGAGTGAAGGCAAAGGGCCCAAGTGCTAAGCATCTCTGGGAACTCCTTCAAGACTGTTGGAAAACCATTTCAGGTGACTACCTCATGAAGCTCGACGAGAGAATGTCAAGAGTGTGCAAAGCAGTAATCAAAGCAAAGGGTGGCTATTTTGAAGAATCTAAAATAGAAAACATGTTTTGAGTTATTTCACACATTTTTTTTTTTACTACATGATTCCATATGTGTTCATTCATAGTTTTGATGCCTTCAGTGAGAATCTACAATGTAAATAGTCATGAAAATAAAGAAAAAACATTAAATGAGAAGGTGTGTCCAAACTTTTGACTGGTAGTGTACACACACACACACACACACACACACACACACATATCACTATAAACACTGTTTCACAGTTGTATGAGATGAGAACAAGATAACTGGAGTGATAGACCTGCTGCTGCTGTGATTTATAAATACCTTACTTTTTATTTTATATTTTTTTTCAGTACGACAACTTTAATTTGAGTAAGACACTGCTCAATAGAGAGCAGATGTGATGTAAGTTTTCTTTTTTTCTTTTCTTTTCTTTTTTTTTTTTTTTTTTTTACCCTCCACACCCTGACTGTCTCTTGAAACTCTGTCCATGAGAATAACAAACAGAACTGGAGACAAAGAACAGCCCTGGTGGAGTCCAACACCCACTGGAAATGAGCGTGACTTGGTGCCAAGAATGCGGACACAGCTGTCACTGCAGTTATACAAGGACTGAATGGTTCGCAGCGGCGAACCTGGCACCCTATACCTCTGCAGCACCCCCCACAGGACACCCCAGGGAACACAGCTGACAGCCTCATCCAGATCCACAAAACACATGTAGACCAGATTGTCAAACTCCCACGATCCCTCCAGTATCCATGCTAGAGTGAGTAGTTGGTCCGCTGTTCAATGTCCAGGATCCGCATTGTTCCTCCTGAATCCAAAGTTCAACAAGCAGTGGGAGTACCGTTTCCAGCACCCTGGAGCTTTCCCAGGGAGGCAAAGCCCTCAATTTACTGGTCAATCCTCATTTAGGGTCACAATAGTGACCGAAAGAATGAGACTGTGGATACAAGTGATGGAAATGAGTTTCCTCCACAGGGTGGCTGGGCCTACACTTAGGGTAGAGGTGAGGAGCTCAGACATCCAGGAGGAGCTCGGTGTAGAGCTGCTGATCCTGCACATTATAAGGAGCCAGCTGAGGTGGTTCGGGCATTTATTCAGTATGCCTCCTTGGCGCCTCTCTGGGGAGGTGTTCTAGGCACTACTGACTAGGAGGAGACCTCAGGGCAGATCGGGACACGCTGGGGGGATTATGTATCCCGACTGACCTTGGAACGCCTTGGAATCCCCCAGAAGGAGCTGGTGGATGTGACCTAGGAAAGGACCATCTGGGCATGACCTCCTCAGCCTGCTGCCACTGTGACCCAACACCAGATGAGGGGCAGAAAATGGATGGATGGATGCTATGATGAAGGTAGTTAGTTAGTAATTAGTGATTTAAATTCATTCATTCAGCTGCAGCCATTGAAACAATTTTCTGTTCAGCAACAAGTTTCTGAAGAAGAAACTCTAAGATTCATTTTACAGTACAGCACCTGGGTCTTGAGCATGAGAAGGATAAATAGCTGAATTCACACCCAGGCTCAGTGATGGCCACCACCTCTGGAAGGGAAGGGGGGAGGTTAGCGTAAGGTGAAATTGACGGTTGGTTTATAAGCCACATTGTTGGTCCCCACAGACTCCTGTCATCATCACATGCCTATAAACCAATTTCTAGGCCCAGATAAAGTCCCTTGTGGATGGGAGGAAAAACTGGATCTAAATAAAGTGGAAGAGACATTCTTACTACCTGAAAGAGAGCATTGTCTGTCCAGATGAAGAGGTTTGAATATAGAATGAGGCAAATATAGAAACGGTTGTAGGCATTGTATGGTTGATGTCATATATGTCACATATGTCCAATGCATGGAGGTTCATTTGTAGGGGGAAGAGTCTGGATTTCTGCATCTATTTTCTTCACCTGCGCCAGGGAAAGCTTATCAGCCCCAAAGAGTTGAGAGAGACCTCCAATCCATTTTTCCAGTTTAAGCCTTAGAGGACTAAACAACTGTTCTCCAACTCAGTTTTTCCTTGGTGGCAGTAAAATGCAATCAAAACCTGCCAAAAGACCCCATTTATTTAAAAAAGAGAGAGAGACTGTGAGGATTTAAACATTAGTCTGTGTCTCAACCAACACAAATTCTTTGTAATCATTTCTGCAAAAGCAAAGAGCTCTGTCAGATATTGTGAGACACGATTTCAGTGGAGTTTGCAGCTGTATTATGTAAAGAGCAGGAGCAAGAAGCCTTGAGTCTGAAAGATGAACGTTGTGGCACAAATAATTCATATTCTGTTTTGTCTGGCAATTTGTCTGTGTAGACAAACAAACAAAATGCCGTGCCTTGATAACCAATATGCATTATAGATCACTTTTCTACTGGAATGAAATTTAATATGCACATTTTTAATAATACTTTTGTTTATTGCCTGTCTGTTTTAGTTGAAAATGAATGGCGTGGTGGTGGGAGAGCGGAGGACATGTGACACAGGTTGAGGTTCTGGACTCGCAGGATAGCAAGGCCCTGGTATTTGCCTGCTGAGCCACAACAACACCCCTCCTGCATGACTAATGTAATCATAATTGGCTTTGAATGTTCCTCTCCAGCAGCTACACATAAAGCATGCCTATTGATTGCTCTTAAAAAGGCAGCTTATCCACACTGTGAATGGGTAATTAAATTGGTGGTAATTATATATTGATCTGGAGCTTAAATGTTGTCAAAGGTTGGTTGTTTAATCGGCAGTGATTGTCAGCCTGTGTGTGTATATGTGGCAGAGAGTGAGAGAAAACTTTGTTCCATCACTTTTGTCATTTGTGAATTTTCTTTTACAGTTCTGAACACTTGTGCACTACTACTACTATTACTACTACTGCCACTAATAATAATAATAATAATAATAATAATAATAATAATTAAATGGCATTTCTGAGGCGACCTCAGTTCAATATTTCTTAGTTTTACTGGCAGTTTTCAAGTCATTATTTCTGGTATGCCTCTGAAAGTGAAAGTTTTTGCCCACTTACTTGGCTTTGATAAAAGACCTACCTCCCATCAGTCAACATTTGAACAAGAACAAGCCATTGCATTGAGAAAGCTGGAGCTGTTCCATACAAACTCAAAGGGAGAGTGATTTTTGTGGATCCACAGGACGGGATTCTTTGTTTTCGTTTGTTTGTTTTTGAAGCTTTATTCTCAAATGAGCTACATTATATGGCCATATTTTAATGTTTTTGGTTCTGAACCAGAAAATCTACCTTTATCCCCAGAAAATCTGCTTGGGTACTTTCCCAGGTGCCTTTCCAAGTTATCCAAAATCATTCTCTATGGTGTGGCTCAAGATTTTATAGCTTAACTATGTGCTTTACTTGCTTAGTTATTTTATTTGCAGCTTTGAGCTTGAGTTCTTCATGTTCACAAAGATGGACTGCCATATAAACCACAGGACTAGCTATGATCTGAAGTTGAATAATAATGGAGTGTGTTCATCTATCATCTGGATATACCGTGCACATATATATTTTATTTTCAGATGTCTCTGTGGATGATAAGAAAGTTAACAAAAACCCACTTATAGGAGGATCACATATGTTAAATGGTCCCCACATGAATTCCTACATTTGCGTTTCGATAATGAGGTTTATTTCCCCTCTGTCACAGCCGTTAATCAGTCCTTACATTTTCTACGTTCCAGAATAGTATATTTCATATACAAGGATATACAATATTTGCTACTCACAATACACACTTTGCACAATGCCTTGTCAGCGTTTAGACCTGAGGAGGTAATTGCCAACAGCAAGCGGCAAATGAAATTCATCCAAAAGATGCTGAAAACATTGCATTGTACCCTCCTGCAAATCAGGAGTGCTGTTGAGAATTTGCTTATGTGGACAAATACCTCGTGATAATCTGACAGCAGGTTGAAATGGAGGTTTCATCAAGGCAGCATAGAAATGAAGGCAATTATAGAAACTTTGCATTTTAGACTGCAGTTTCTTTTCCATAATCTCTTCTGGCTAAGCATAAGAGCTACCGCTAACTCTAATCATAAACTTGACGGTATTTCTTTTTTTTTTTTTTAGCATGTTAATTTTTCCTCTAGTCAGCTAAGCTAATGTTGCTGACTGGGTAATGGCATTATTTGACTAAAAACAAAAGAATAATCAAAAAATGAATGCTAAATTGAACTAATATGAACAATGTAAGTAAGCATGAAAGGTAATAGAAAAAGAGTAAAAATTTACTGTTTGGTGTTAGGGAGAAGTTTGAAACAAAGATGACATTGTGCTAACTGGAAGTACACAGACAACACAGAACTTGACAGGGCTCGCTCTGTCCAGTCACTGGTTTCAGGTGTAGGCGCAGAGAACAATAAGATGATAGCAATGGCAATGTCAAGAAAAGAATAAAAGTAGCTAGTGGAAAAGAAAGCCTGTGCCCCTTACTCAAAGCTCAATGGCATATATTCGTAAAACTCAGCAGTAAAAGCTTTGCAAAGTGCGAAAAATGCAGCACTGTGATTTAAGGAGATGTAGGGCATTTTCCCATCTGTAGTCCATTTGCTGTAGTTCAAGTAAGTGGAATGGTCGATCATGTGATTTGAGTCGATTTCACATGGCAAAAAATCTAAACGAACCAAAATGTATCAACAAAAGCAGTGTGGCAGCTGTAGCAGCTCCCAAGTTGTCAAATACCGACGCTTTGTCACCCCCTTCTACATCTGATACCAACGTTAAAGGGTGCGCAACACACTGGGCTGGGGAAAGGTTAGGTTTAGGCAACAAAACCACTTGGTTAAGGTTAGAAAAAACAATAACTGGACACAGACTCACTCACACACACAAGGTCTCGCTGGAAACAAGATTCAAACTTGGGTCTCGTGAATGAATGTTCTGTGGTTTACATGCCCACCATCCACCCTGATCACCTTCCTTTATAGACTTTCTCACTCTTTATGCGACGTCACCATCCCACATGTCTCATAAGGACATAATGATATCAAATGATGCCTTTGGCTTCTGATGGTTGCCTTTTGTGTCAGTATTAGACACAGAGGATCGTGACAAAGCGTCAGTATTAGATGGCCTGGGAATAAGAACAGGCTGGCATCAGACCTACAGGAGCTGCTTCAGCCCAAAACGTACAGTGCTTCCTGTTGTTGGGTTAAATTTAAGTCATTCTCACACAAAGCCCACCTCCTCAACAGAGTCTCGGTCCACTGCTTTTGGTCCACATGAGCGTGCAATTCAAATGCACTAAACACCGCAGGTATGAAAAAGCCTTTATAAAGTTACTGTGGCATTACTTTCTGTCAGATGAAAGCCAGCTAAATGAATACTTAACATCCACCTGATCTTCCAAACACAGTGGGTCACAAACTGTGTCAGAAAGGCAACGATCACCAGCACAGCTCTATTTAATTCTGGACAAGAGGTTATGTCACACATTGTATTCCCAGTACTAAAACTGTTTGCCAAGAGTCAAAGTGAATTAGACTTGCTTTTATACATCTAATGGACCATAAATGCCAATTTTAAAAGCAGTACTCCCAAATGGACACATTTGCTAACCACTAACACCTGTTTCAAAGGACTGTACTGAAACACATCAGCACAACATAGCTTTTAGAGGTATTTTGTTTATTAATGAACCTTTTCAAGGTAGATAATCACAAGTGTGTAATGCCAGCTTGCCAGAGCAAGTGCAGAACAAATTTTTACGCAGTGGTGTGCTACTATGAACTGCATACAGGACATGCAAATAATGAGAAGCAGACTGATTCCAAAACAGTGGGGTTGGTGAAACTGAATTAAGAAAATACCTAGTGCCACCCACTACCACATTGTTAACCCTGCTGCTGGGTGTTATGAAAATGGGCTAACATGTCTTGCGCCTGCATTGCATTATGGTTTAGTGTTGCTGGGAAAATTGTTGTCTCTGCCTCTTCCACACGGATTTGATCAGCTGTCCATGTGAGTAAACAAATACATTACCAAACAACGGAACAGGACGAGGAATATGAGGTACACTGCCAACAGCTGTTAGTTATATGGTGAATTTTTTGTCTTTACTGTCATAGTATCTCTAGCCTGCTGTGCACATGCTATTGGCTATTAATAAACATTGTCAGTATATTCAAGTTCTTGTTTTGGCATATAGTGATTAAAATAAGTAAGTAAAACATTTACCAGTCATCATGCAAAGGGTTCAAGAAGTGTTTTTTTCACTCTGTTTGTTGAAAATATTTTATATGTGTACTGCCTGAAAATACAAAATAAATAAATAAATAATAAATGAAAAAAAACAATAATACAATAATATTATATTTTGGTAAAAACTTTCTTGTAATGCCATTTAAAATATATGTTGGTAATAATTATACGTTATTTTCTTGTCATTTCTTTTATTATCATTATTTTTATCTAATTTTCTGATTTTCCTCTGGTAATTTTCATCTCACTTTTTGCTCATCTGTCATTTGTTGTATTTGTCACGCATGACATCAAATCAAGTGAACTGAGACTGTGTACAGATGCCTCTCACAAGATTTTAAACACACACACACACACACACACACACTAAACCAACAATGTAAAGTGCGAGTTAGGTAAAGTGCACAGAGGGGACAGGTTCCAGAAGATCCTGTTCAACTCAGCATGTGCTATTAACTATGCTTCAAAAATAACATATAAAAGGGACACAATTCCAGTAATGACAGTCATTCACCTTGACTAATAATATCAACCAGAAGAAGACAGGGGGAAGATGAATTCTGCATAAACACAAGGCTTACACTGTAGTCTCAAACATTCAGACAAGAGTCAGGCCCGACCTTGAGAGAGACTTGGCCTCAAATGCCACAAGGCCTTGGGTAAAAGCCTGGTAAGAGAATGGAAAAGATTTGAAGATCCACATTGCACTATCACAGAGGGAACTCTATGAAGTCCGTCAAAGCTGGAGGTATCAAGACACAGGAAAAAGGGGTTTTCAACATCACAGTAAAGTCTGTCTTCTTTTGCAAGCAGAAACCCCTAAAAAAAAAAAAAAACCCTGGAGCAGCCAGGACTGCCTGTACCGTGTTCCTGACAGTGGTTGAGGGGGTTCATTTGTCACCTTACTTGAAAAATCAACAGCCGTAAGGCACCCTAAGATCGGAGGCAGAATTTCACAAAAGAAACAACGGGAGAGACTACAGGAGACACATTCAGAACAAATCCAATTTTCCAGGACTGAAACTCTGAAACTCTCCCACTTACAGCAAGGGACTGCAGCAGATTGTCCTCGCATAAACAAGTCAGCAGTATTGCAGGAGGGTGACCCCAGGTAACCTCCCCTGACTATTGAAGGTTATTGTAAGTCTCCTTTAATATCACAGACCGGATTTCTTCAGTGATATTCAATATACCTGCCAAATCCATTGTGACTGGTATTGTGACTCCATGGGTTATCAACAACAGCCCCAGGGGGCAGCATTACATATTCATTTGAGAATGAGTATTAAATGTAAAGTAAATGTAAGTTGTGTTTTTCTCCATAAAATTATGAAAGATTGCATTGAGCTACCATAGCAACCGAAATTGACAAGGATTAGCTGAAGTGAGGACCCTTTAGACTCAAAAAACACAGAATAAGTGAATTATTATCTATCTATCTATGTAGTGTTGCCGTGGTAAATGGTCCTTACTTCAGCTGAACTTTGTTAATTGTGTACAGTGCGTCTCCAACTATTTTTGGCCAGCTTTCAGGAATTATAATGCAGTTTTTGAAAATTTGACATGCAGCCCCATTAGACTGCAGCAAAGATGTCACCGCTCGATGAGTCTGCTTTACTCCACACTGTAACTCGAGATTAAATAAGGGGCTTTTGATTTAGCTGTGTGTGATCACGCTCAGCTACGGTACAAGACAACACAGTTAATCCACTGAAAGTACACACGAGCGAAACAAACGACTGACACTGAATGTACAAAATATCAAAGGCACTCCCTCTTTTCAGGAAGTTCACTGATTAGAAGAAGACAATTAAAAGCCTTTATTCATGATTTATTTCCCTTTTTACATCTACACCAATCACACATAAGAGGATGCAGATGAACCTGCTGCTGTTCCAGGCCCTTCACACATGCTTAGGGGTTTCAGCATGAGCAAGCTGCCCTGAACTATAAGCTCAGGGAAACCCCCCCGAAATACCTCAGAAACATTTACCTCATCCTCAGACTTGCTCATCTGCATGCCATAGTGGGTCTCTCTATCTAAAGCAAATAAACACTTTGTCCCCCGGGATCAGGTGGTCAGTGATCGGTAAATAAATCAACTGTCAAGAGAAGACGGATGTGTCTCTTTCTCCCGAGGGTGGCATATTGATTGACTGATTTAGGCACTGACTGTCATCCGGTCGGTTAATTCATCATTTGTGTAAATGGCACTGACTAAAAGGCTTCAGTAATTGCCACAATGGATGAAAGAGCATATATGAAAGATTTATTATAGGCATGAGATAATAAAAATGACAAGGTGAGTTCGTTTTTTTAGAGAGAAAATTGAATGTATAGTAGAAATATCACAGTGGATGGCTAAGCTACTGCAATGGACTGGCGACCTGTCCAGGGTGTTTCCTTGCCTTCCGCCCATTGAGCGCTGGGATAGGCTCCAGCAACCCCCCGCGACCCTTGTGAGGTTAAAGCGGTTTAGAAGATGGATGGATGGATGGATGGATGGCTAAGCTAAAAAAAACAAACAAACAAACAAAGCTGAGCTAAAAAAGGTAAAACTCAAGAAGTGTGTGCAGCAATTGCTACCACTGATGTGCATATGTATTATGCGATAGTTCACGTTTTAATTTGATATAGCAATTTAAGGACAATACTCTAGGTTTAAAGGAATTTAAAGGGATAATTCACCCGTAATGGATTAAATATTTTTTTCATTAAATATTCCCTGTGTGCTGTGATACACACAGAAAAAAGTTTTACTTGCAAGCCTTCAGGGTAAACTCTGCTTCCTGACCACGCATGAGAAGATTTTGAAGAAGTCATCTTTACAGCAAGATTTGACACAAAAATAAGGACCACGTTTTTTCCATTGGATTGGAGATGGCCAGGGTTTTGGAATATGAGTTTATCATGAAGGCCTGCAAGTAAACCTTTCCTCATCAGGGGCTGAGGGCAGCACACGGTGAGCACTACTCATTATGCGTGAAGTACTCCTTTAACCTCTTAAACTTTGCTCCAGTTGCTGGAGACCAGTGACTGGCCAGTGTACTGTTTTCCGGAGGCTGTAGGGTTCTCAGTTTTACACTTTAATGTTTTAAAGAATGAAGATACTGGTATCACATGAAAGTAGACGACCCAAGAAATCCACTGATAGCAAACATGTCATACTAGATTTTTGGCTAATGTCTGGTGAAGGAAAAACTTGCATGGCCATTTTCAGCAAGGCCCCTTGACCTCTGACCTCCAGATCTCTGAATGAAAATGGGTTCTCTGGGCAGCCACAGCTCTCCTCTTTGCAGATATGCCCACCTCATGCCAATCCAAGGCAGTTTGGGCCACAAAGCCTGCAGTCCAAATGTGTTCTTTTGGCCTGTTGTAAAATGATGTATTTGTGCAGACAGGGGCCTAAACAGTCTTGGGGTTGCATAAATTGGGTTTGACTGGAGACTCTTGTGGATTCAATGAGCCACATTTGATTCATGTGTGATGATGTTGGCCCCCATAGCAGCCATTTCACTGTAGTGAGACCATTCATAAAATGAGCCATTGTGACCTACAACCACAACATGTTACATGTCCATGGTTTTTGCAAGTAGAAAAACTGACAGAGATAATTAAAACTAACAGATTAACAGTACAAGCCAATAAACACTTCCATTAAAAGCTGTTGTCTTGCCCAGCTATGTTAAAATCATTACAAATGGATCATAATTAAACCATCTCTGTCATGTTTTCTGGAGTTGAATTCTTGTTATAATTGCAGTGAACAAATCAATCACTTCAAGCAAATTTTACACAGATCATTAAAGGTCATCTCATGGGTTGTGGGAGTGATAGAATTAGCCATGGGGAGCGTAAAATTATTGTGTCATGCTGTTGACTCCCTCTGCTCTTTTTCTGTTTCCATCTTCCAGACGTGTTGTTAAGGACATTACCCAGAGCCACGTCGTCTCTGGAGAGGCTGGGCTGTCAGCAGGTCATAGACACTGATAGAGTTTGATCCAAGAGCCAATCAGCATTTGTAGTCATGGGATCAATAGAAAACAGAGGGGAAAAAAACATTCGATCAAACTCACCTTTGACGGATTGCACACAGAATAACATATGATTGGGGCCGCGTGTCCACACCTCAATGTTGTCAGGGCACCGTAACATCCCAGACACTGTGCGAGCGGTTCAACTGGGAAATGTGTCCCCATTTTCTACTGTGGTGATTATGAAGCAGGATTTATGTCACATCTAGATAGATCTGATTGTAAACAGGCATTGGTTTTCTATTGTGACAACTACCAAAAACATCAAAACAATCATTCTTTTCCGTGAGACGTGCAAGTTGGTAATGTTCCCGGTGACAAGTGTTTTCAATTTTGGCTTTCAGTTTTTATTTCCATTTTACAATTGCCACAAGCACTTTCATTTCATCAGATATGCATTATCCGCCTTCTCTTATCCTTTAATAAGATCAGAGAGCATCAAGAGGCTGATCTAGAGGTCATGAGATCAGATTGCGAGAAATTATAATAACAACAACAACAACAAGAACATTGGCTATAATAATAATAATTCTGACTCTGCAGTATAGGCCTTTTCAATACACAGTTACAAAGCCATAAATAAAACCAAGAAACGTCATTAGTAACGGTAAGAAAAGTCAAGGACAATTAATAAAAGATTACATAACAGGAATACTATAAAAGTGAGTTTTAAGAAGAGATTTAAAAGATGCAGCATGTGATGATAATGATTTAGCTAGAAATACCTTCAGGCAAGATATTCAAAAGTCAAGGAGCCCCGATGGCAAAGGTCTGAATGTCTCTCGTTTTCAGCTCTAACAAAGGAGAAATATTGCATTTCCTCAGGACTCTCGGTTACAATTAAAATTTATGCACTCAGCTACTCCTTCTACGAGCAACTTCTCTAAAGTGCAACAATGGAAAAGGTCAGTGTCTGTGACTCCCCTGACTGTATGCAACCTACAGAGATCCAGCACAAAGGAAATCAATACAACATTAAGAACTGGAGGGAAGAAAGGACTTTTGTTAATGTACAGTAAGATGCAGCAAAGACTTAGGAAGCAGAGATTTCACTGCATGGTGGCGTGCACAGAAAACAAGACAGGCTTTTCCTTCTTAACCACAAGAGATGGAGGAATGGCACAAGAGCAGGTAGTAGAGAACGTTTTCTAGCCTGAAGACACGTTTCAGTGTGTGATGAAAGATGAGGAGTGACTGCAGCCCTGACTGAGATGATTTTCTTAAGCAGGAGTGCTGATGTAGTCAACACCCATCAGATTCCCTTGTCAGATCACTGCAATGCCTTCTGAAGACAACGCTGATTTGAGCTCCCACACCGCTACTGTATTTTGTGATTCTTGCTCAATAGTGCCTCAGGTCAATGCAGCCGACCTATTTTCTATATGCACTGGGAGCATATCAGCGTCATCATCAATAACCTTGCCAATTTCCTTCACAGATCCTTAGTTCTCTCATCATTTGCTCCCATTGGACCTGAAACCCCCACTGCTATTGGCCTGGTCCAGCCTGCCTCCATTTGTATGCCACTGAACCTGCTCTAAACCACATAATTGTTGCTGTCTCGCCTCACCACTTGCTGACTCTACATTTGCCCACATCATTATCCTTTCTTTAGACTATATTGCTGTTGTTTCAGTTGCTTTGATCGTGTTTACGGTTAAATATGCATGCGACGATGTGATTTGTCTGTCTACTGTCTGGTTAGCTGCCTCTTCCTTCCAAGTCCTTTCTCTCAAAACCTTATTTGTCTTTGTTTTCATTCACTATCTGTCAGCGCAAATTATATTGTGACAGTTTTGTAGTCAAGTGCACTTTAAATAAATCAGACTTGCCTTGTCTTCAATTCCATTTACACAGCATGGAGGCAGACCAGCTTTGTGTAAAACTGAGCTCATGAACAAATACTTAAAGTGCTATTACTGTAATTAAACTATAGCTGAAAGCCTTGTTTGGTATCATGATCACAATGGCTTTCGATGCCTTTCTTACCAGGAAAACCCATCATCCATCCATCCATGCCATCATTCATCCAGTCATTTTCTATACCCACTTATTCCTAATCAGGTTATGGAGGCTGGAGCCTATACCAGAATGCATTGGGTGCAAGGCAGGGAAACACCTTGGACAGGTTGCCACCACAGGGCACCA
>OMLB01026155.1:0-17844 GCA_900302555.1 Myripristis jacobus
TCTATGACTGCCTGAAGTCTGGAGCCCATGGACAACATCACCAAATTCTGAGTTTCCCCCCTTGAGACGCTCTGAAGCCTTTACTACAGCTGCCTTCAGCTGCTGCTTGTTTGTGGGTCTTTTGGCCTTCAGTTTGGTCTTCAGCAGGTGAAAAGCGTGTTCAGTTGGGTTGAGGTCTGGGGACTGACTTGGCCATTGAAGAATATCCCACTTCTTTGTTTTCAGTAACTCTTGGGTTGCTTTCACAGTATGTTTTGGGTCACTGTCCATCTGCACTGTGAGGTGCCGTCCTGTCAGTTTTGATGCATTTGTCTGAATGTGAGCAGGTAGTAGAGCCCTATAAACATCAAAATTCATCCTGCTACTTCCATCAGCAGTCACATCATCAGTAAACACCAGTGGCACAGCTCCATTGGCAGCCATACATGCCCATGCCATAACACTGCCTCCACCATGCTGGGCAGATGATGTGCTCTGCTTTGGGTCATGAGCTGTTCCTTTCATTCTCCACTTTTCTCTTCCCATCATTCTGGTACAAGTTCATCTTTGTTTCATCTGTCCAAAGAACCTGGTTCCAGAATCAGCCAGGCTTTTTTAGATGTTTTTTGTAAAATCTAATCTGACCCTCCGGTTCTTGAGTGGTTTGCACCCTGCTGTATACGCTCTGTATTTATTTTCTCATGAACGTCTCTTGACTGTAAATTTGGACAATGATTTACCTACCCCTCGAGAATGTTTTTTGACTTCCCAAGACGTTGTGAATGGGTTTTTCTTGACCAATCAAAGAATTGTTCGGTCATCCACTTTAAATGTCTTCTGTGGTCTTTCAGGCCTTTTGGTGTTGCTGAGCTTACGAGACCTTTTTGAGCCTAATGATGGCCTCTTTCATCTGCATAGACACCTCTTTGGATCAAATGTTGAGAGTTCTGATAAACGGCTACCTAATGCAAATAAAAACACTTAGAATGAACTCCAGACCTTTTATTTTCTTAATCGGTCACGAGGGAAAAGGCCCCACCTGGCCAAGAAACAGCTTTTTAGTCAAGTGTCCAATTACTTTTGAGACTCTGAAAATGGGATGACAATGTATAAAACTGGCTGTAATTCCTAAACGGTTAATGCCATATTTTTGTTGAACTGCTTAAATTAAAGCCGAAAGTCTAGACTTAAATCACGTCTTGATTATTCCATTTCAAACACTGCGTACAAGGGCAAAATTATGAATATTGTGTCAGTGCCCAATTAGTTATGGACCTGACTGTATACCATACCTTTGGTTACTTTTGCAATTTATCACTCAAGTCACACTGTATTCATAATGATTTTTTGTCACTTTACTTTAATATTGTGAATATTTTCATTTTTCTTGTTTTCCATATGTTCAGCTACTGTTATTTTCCAGTACTTTATCTGTATTTATCTTCTGGTTTGCTTTGCTTCATCCTACCCCTGCTTGGTGCTGCAATGATGTTTCATTTGGTGGTTTTCCAGACATTGAATGGCTTATGGTTTCATTTCAGGTAACAGAGAGATGCCACCATCTGTGCCCAAGCAGAAGAAAAAGGCCCAGCAGTACAAAGGCCAAAAGAAAAGTGAGTAACATCTCCTGTACTTTTAGTCTGTCTCTCTCTTATCCATCCCTTCTTTCACCGTCTCCTTTTCTTATCCTCTTAATGGCACCGGTTACCCTTGATCATGATATGTTCGGTGTGTGCGGACGATTTTCATTGTCACTTTGCAGGATGTTGTGAAACAGACATGGCAGTTTGTGTTTTGCGTTTTTGGGTGGGAGAGTTAAAGCCCAGCCTGCACACATGTAGAAACACAAGGAGTTTGTGGTGTTTTCAGACAAGCATTTGGATGCAGAAGGCCTGGTCTGGTACATCAAATTAAGGCCCAAGGTTTCGGAGCACTAAAGTGGATGCTAAATCGGCGCAGTCTCCGCAGAGCATCTTCAAAACAGTTTGATACAGTTACAATAGCTTTGCTCTTGTTAGCTAACAGTGCATTTGCTTACTTGGGTCCGGCAGTCTGAGTACAGCTTACCAGGGGCTTATTCAGATGGGCATATCAAGTGAGAACGGTGTGAGGCTAATGCTAAATTAAAAATTTCACCCTAAGCTCTAACTTTTGTTTAACTTTTCTTCCTAATATACAATCTAAACTTTCACCAAGTAACAGAACAACTGAACTGATCCCCTGTATGTAATAAGCCCCTGGTAGCTTACCTCGAGTCTGGCTTGGTGTTTAGAGAGGAAGATTCCGGTTGGTCGACGGCCCTTCAGTCAGGCAGGCAGGAGGAGGAGCTTCTCGGGGGACGAAGAGCAGAGTCCGCCCCCTTACCCTGCCCAGGGGCCCGCTCGGCCCCGGCCCCGAACCCACCTCCACCAAACCCACAAACCAGGTAACGGCACACTAATGATAAATCAGCACGGTACTGAGCCCTCAGGAGGCTCGAGGGCGCTACCAGGAGCTGTCTGTCACTCCCCGGTCGCAGGGCCTCACAGAGGAGCCGGCTGGATGCTGCTGATGCTGCATGTTCAACTGTTCAATCAACCTGGTTTTGTGTATACCTGCATTCTGACTCATAATCTCCTGTCACGTTCATTGTTATCACCAAGGTTGTTTCCCATGTTAAAGGACTGTAACAGTGATTTTGAATGCTTGGCCCATTTGCTACACTTTCCCCACATTTTACATGGCAACAAACCATTTTGCAAATCATGCGAGGGTACTAAAGATTTCACAACGCATAATCACAACCCCTGCATTCTCAAATTTGACATTTTGGTTGAAATACCCACCTTACAATGTTCTGCTTCTGTGGCTAAGTATGTTGTCCACATTCATAAACCACAGAACTGATAATTCAAACATTTCATCAAAACAAATAAGCATCAAAACATAACAGTTCTGATGCTGGAAAACTAATGTGGAGCAATTTATCACAGTGATGGAATACTGGAGTGAAGAAAGTTTGAAGTCTCTCAAAGTTCATTTTTATATGGTATTGGAATGAATAGAAACCAGTGGCTGTATGAAAGGGAGGTAAAATGATCCTAAAATATGACCGCTTGCTTTGGAAAAAGTCAATACATTACAAACTGTGCAAAGAGGACATACATGGACATGTAGATATTAAGCTGAGCATGCAAAACTGCTGGCATGGTCCTTTAATATAGGTCTGGAATCTACTGCACTCTTCATTTATTTTACAAGAATTGTGATTTTTGTCATTATTAGTGCCACTGTTCAGTCATATTATAAAAGCCCTACTTTGACAGTCAAAAGGCATGTTGTTGTTTTCCATTTGAAAATCTCCTCAAATCAACAAGTACCTAATTTGATGCTTGTCATGCATGTGGATAGTAGCCAACTGGAATCAAGGTCACCAAGGCTCCCCCCCGCATGACCGCACCTCGCTCATCTCTGTCGCCATTCTTTCTCTCTCTTATCTGCCTCTGTCCCTTTCGCTAGAGTCTCTGCTGCGACTGAAGGAGGAGACTTCAGAGGTGGACGAGTTCACCTTCTCGCAGGGCGTCTCTGACCAGGAGAGCAACGGCTCGGGCAGCTACTACATCAAACAGGAGCCCTGAGGTCGCCGGGTCGGACAGGAGCAGGACGAGCCAGGACAGGACGCACACCTCTGGGAACGCAGCAAACTCACCTGCAGTCAGAGACCAACGTCACAGCCCTGCCGTCCAATCAGAGCAAGAGACGGCAAAGGGGGTGCTTGTGTTTTGTCTGCGAAAATCCTGGAGGAGATCCGCGTGAATTTTTTTTCAAATGTTGTAGCTGTGTGCTAATACTTGATCGCTCTCAAAACCTGCTCAGATCAAAGCACCTGGGGTCTTGGTGGGTTACTGATGTCTGGGCATTTTCTTTCGTACCACCCTCGAGTGATTCCGAATCGTCTGTCTCCGCTGTCCCATCTGAAAAATCTACCCAGACGAGAGACATTTGAACTCTGGATGAATCCACACACACACACAAAACCCCTCTTTCTCCAGGGGTGGAGTCCTGCAAGACGACGTCAGTCTGTCCTGCCTCTGCCAACACTCTGGGCCACGCACAGAGACCTGTAGAAACTGTGAGAAACTTTTATTGAGCCAGGTCTTTAGGTTGTTTTTTTTGTTGTTGTTGATTTCATGTTCAGGTTATGAGAGTCAGCCACTGAAGGCAGCATTTCCATCGCCCTGCAAATAGAAGAGAGGCTGGCAGTGAGAAAAAAATACTTGTGTATATTTTGATTTTTTGTTTTTTGTTTTTGTTTTCCCCCTTTTGAACAGTTTTGCCAGGTGGACTTATGCTTTGTTTATAGTACTTGAAGTTTTGACTTTTTTTTGTCTTTAATTTTTAATGTTCTGTTTTGGAGTTGTTTTGTCTTAAACAATGATTTACTTATTTTGCTTATACATTTTTGGTGGCTGGATGGGAAACATACATGTGCGTTGTTGCATAAGAGTTATTATATTCATATAGTATGATGAGACCTATTCATATAGAACTACAGTATATAGATATTAGGGTCTGTGATTTGAAGAGAGTGAGCTTTGAATAGTACAGTGCTGCTCAGCGTGATCGGTATTCCCAACAGATTCGCGAATGCTTTGTTTTTCCACAGCTGTGTTTCTCCATTTCACAAACATTACAGAACCAGTTATTTCTGATTTAACAATGTCATTTAAACAAAAGGGAGTTTAGAAAAGCACCCAGGGCTTTATTGGCACCACAGACAACCTCTTGAACTTTCCACAAAAGTGGGATGTATGATCTGTGTCACATTATGAGCTTAAACTGGAACATGCTCATCATATTTCCTTTGAGTTCCATCTGGTGAGCTTTCCAGTTGTCTGCTAATGGATCAGATCACCTAAGATAAGCTTAATGACTCTGAGATTTTGGAGTAACAGTGTCCGGCTGGTTTGATAGACCCATGTAGAGCTCTGGGCGTTTACTAGATATTCCACTAAACCACTTTTTAGTGGCCTAGAAACTCTCCACTTGTCGTTTCTTGTGGACGTTTCTGTGATATCTTTGCTGGAACAAAATGGCGAAGCTGTGGAGATACAAAACTTCCAAAAATCACCTCCTTTTTGAATAAATGGTGAGTAAATTAATTAAGGTGTGACAATAACTGAGCAGCAGGGTATGTTATATAAATGAGAAACCTTACTGGTATGATAGGGCACACTCTGACATACTTTTTTTTTTTTTTTTTTTTTAAATTCCCATTGTCCAAACTTGCATACTTGTAACAGAGCACCTCTGTGTGTGTGCACAGGGTTTGACCGATACTGATACTTTTATGTTAAAGCTGCCCGAGGCAGGTATTCACTGTCTTTCAGTTTTCCATCTTCAGGCCAGAAAATGACAACATTTCCCCCACAGTAGTATTCTTTTCAGGGTGGAAAAGCTTCTGAAACAGCACTGGGACCATCACGGGACACTAAAACTCACCACCACAACCCAGACTAATTCACTTCTTCAAAGCAAATTTGAACAAGCAAAAGCAAAGCTGGTAGAGTGTTGGGTTGTGTAGTTCCCTGAGTGTGAAATGAGTCCACATGGTGGTGAAATATCCTCAGTAGTTGCTCTGTGCTCTGCTAATCCATAATACTTATCTCTCTCTCTCTACATTCACTTCCAAAGCCGCTCCCAAACTAAACCTTTCAGTGCATAAACAAACATCAACACACTGGATAATGCCAATATAAAAAACAACAAGTCCTAGTACACATTTTTTTTTTCTTTTCATGTAATTACAATTTTAAGTATTTGTACTGTCTTTGTCAGGTTGTCTTTATCAGGTTGTTTCTTCCTGGCGCAAGGATACTATGCAGACGTTTCCTGCAGACACTACCCACCAGATCTACTTTCCCATTCAAATAGGGAAATAACAAGAAAAGTGCTGTTTCATTTCCTTAAAAATGGGTACTGTGGCCTCTTGTTTTTGTATTGGCAAAATCTATTTTGTTCATGCATGTTTGCTAAAAGTGTTATTTTGGGAGCTGTTTTGCCACACTATCAGTGCGACACACACACATCCAGCATTGTGGATTCGCAGCCCATAGTACAGAGCAGCTCTGTTGAAGTTCAGTTTTGCTTTAGGAGTGACACCCCCACCTGATCTCTACCTGTTCCATGGTTGTGACATGTTACTGCCTTTACATGAGGGGTGAATTTCCAAAACAAACAAACAAAAAAAGAAAATGAACAAGGAAATGAACAAACTGTTCAGGCGTTACAGTGTTTTTTGTAGCTGTGGTCAGGGAGGATCTGCCTGGCTCCAATCCCATACTTGATGAAAGGCCAGTGTGAGCCCCATGTGTTGGTCTAACCCTGCTGCACAGCATGGAGTGTTGTGGATGCATCGCCTACACACTGTCCCAGGTTGCAGTACAGAGGTGAATCAGATTGGCCCGTTGATAGCGCCCCGCACAAGCCCGCAGGGGTGCCCATACCCGCTGCGAGCGTGTTGGACTGTGTACTGTATCCATGAAGGGTCCAAAGCCGAAGCTGGAACTCCTCCTCATTCAGCATGTCGTGGCGTCACACTTTGTTTTCCATGGCGGGAAGCAAGAACGTGCACATTCGTCAGCAGGGAAATCTGACTCGCAAAAGAGACCGGCTAAAAGAGCAGTTTGATCTCCAGATGCTGAATGGAATGTGTCACACACGACATTGAGATGATATGCAAATTTTTTTTATTTGGTTTTGTTTTTGTTTTTCATTGCTTGTTCTCATGTCAGAGCCATATGTATGCAAGCTAGTCCAATATTCAGCTGAGCCACAGAATAACAGTTTGTCGTTGATGATGAAAACACAAACAATGCACTGCTTTTCCATTAGTCTCTGAAGGCAGCATTCACACAGACAATGGGATCTAAAAGTGGCATAAATACATAGCAGATTCTATATATAGTCATGACTATGATGGTATGGAGCAACAAATCCTGATTAGTCAAATTCTCTCGACTCTGTGCTTTGGGCATGGAAATAACCAAGAATCCTTATCCTTTCATTCTTTTTAGAGCTAGATTTTCGCAGCTATTTATCTACTACCTCCTGATGCTAGCCAAGTTTAGCAAATATAAGAGTGTGAAATAGGCTATGGCAGTGTGTTAGCATATGCAAATGCAAACAGTGACCTAAAATGATCCACTTGAAGACTAGACACCAAACATGGAAAAAAAATTTATCACAGCACATGAGGTAGTCCTCTAATTTGAATGATATGCAATAATAGTTCCCGTATTATTTTGCTATGTTTAAAAAAAAAAAAAACCCTCTAGCAACCTTAAATGTCAAAATCACTACATTAATATAATTTACATATGAAATAATTTAACAAAATTGTATTGTATAACTGTGATTTTTTTTGTGAAGAAGGGTTCATACAGTATATAGGATACTTTGCATGGCTGTATGTCCAAATGCTATATTGAACTGCAGAACAGATTTAAACTGCTCAGTGATGGTTAAAAGACCCAGAATTTCTCTTTATACCAGTAAGGTTCACAATTCAATTCTCAGGAAGTGTTTGCTATATTTTTTTTTTCCTTTTTCTGTTTTTTAACTAGTCACTAGTCAAATCAAATTGCATTGGGTTGGAAAAGCTCAAAGAAGGCATCTTTACCATGCGCATCCATTCAACCGAGAAAAAGGTCTTATCTCACCATTTGTTGTACTTTTTCCATGTTTCGTTGCCTCTAATTCCCTTCAAAGTGTTTTATGTTCACACTATCAATTCGAGGTTTCGTTCAGTGGAGTTTGTGTCGCTTGCTTTTCGTAGCTTGTTTTCCTACTGTTATTTCCATTGGGATGTGAGATGAATATATTTTCTACCAGGTTTCCTTTGTAATTTGTCCAGCAGCTGTATTGGATATAAAACTTAACTTAAAAAAAAGAAAAGCGCTATGGTTCTAAGACCAAATGAGCAATAAAAAAAAAAAAGATAAACAGTGTCTCACAATCAAATGAAGAGGAAGGTTTCAGGTTCAGGTTGGGGGTTTAATTCTCTCATTGGGGTTGTTTCCCTCTGATGTGGGAGGGCAGAACGAAGCATTAAGAAATTCAGTCACAATGTTAATTCACTTACCAAACTGCATAATACCTTAGTACAAAAAAAGAGACTGTTCTGTTGACTAACTTTGCTGCTACCCTCTTCCAGATTAACCCAAAATTAATCAAATGCACAATCAACACTGTTTTGGAGCGTGTTTTTGTGAGGAGGAAAAAAGCCTCTCTCACTTTTCCTTGTAAGTTGTAGATATGAAACCTCCCTGTTTTCACCTTGACACCCAAATCTAAGAAGGAACATGTGTTTTTATCCCCCCACCCCCACCCCTCAGGTTGTTCTGCATGTCTCTCAGTAGAGGAGGACATCGGGACTTGCTGGGGAGGGGGGCTTGGCGGTGATTTGGGACTGGGTGCACTGATCAACTGAATGCATGTAGAGCAGAAAGCGTTGTGCTGATGTCGTGCTGAGCTTGTTTTTGTTGTTAACTGTCATTGGTTGTCTCTTCTCAGTGCGTTCTCCTCCACCCTGATCAGGACGGAGGCTGAGCTCGTCCCTCCAGATCAGGGCAGTGATGAGAAGCAGACTGGAGTTGGATATTTGTTTTCCTTGGATACTAACACGGGTCTTTTGTATGTGATAGTCCCCCAATTATATTCAACCATTATATTGTGGTGCTATATATTTGATAAAAATGACTTATTGTATTGGGATTATTATTGTCTGAAACTAATTGTGAGTTGAGAGGGTTAAGTTATGGTGCGAAATTTATTTTGGATACAAATAAAAAAAAATATATGTTCATAGTTATAAATCTATTGAAATTATTAACACTGACCCTTGAGGTACATATTAGATTGCAGTTTAAAGTTTGTACATCTTTTTGATAGTGTCTATACATGTTTCCTTTCATATGGTAAAATTTGTGCTGTGATCAAGCTTTGATAGACTTAAAAATTTGTAAATAAAAGCCAAATGTTTGGATCATGATATTGGTTGTAATGGATTGCTTCTTTGTTTACAAGCATCGCAAACTGTTTCCGCATGGCTGTGAAAGGTTATCTGGTGATTTTTGTAAGATCAGACTTTTACACTGAATAAAAATGCATATGACTTGGAACGCTCTGCATCAGTCTCATTTCGTTCCAATGAATAAATCTTTTCAAAAGGCTGGGGCAGTTTAATCCATCAAGGGCAGCGTGTCGTTTGGCCACAGGTCACCTGGCTCAGATCCAGGCCTGCATGGCAGAGAAACTGAAGCCTCCTCACCACTGGCCTCCTGTCTGTCCCAGTACCAACCACCGGAGCTCCAAGGGAAACAATTCTCATCTCAGATTATGGGGCCCCAGTACTAATCCGTCCTAGTAGCCAGATGCAGGCTGGTTAATGTTAACCATCACAAGATAATGCACCATTAAACCAAACTGTCATTCCATTTAAGGCTCAGAGCAGGACAGCACACTATTGCACTTAGTGAAGCATCAACATGCACTGAGAGCACTGGACCACAAGAAAAACCACCTCAGAACCATGGTATTGTGTGTTTTATTTGAAACAGAACCACCGTTTAACAAAACTGACGATGCTTTCAAGTCAGTAAATGTACAATCAAGTTTGGGAATGGAATGCTTGAAAAAAAGGGAATGGAATAAGGAATAAACCGCAAACACAGACATGACTCTTATGAAAGACCAAATCAGACAGGTACAGCCTGATGAGGCATAGAGGAGGAGGGAGCGGCGGCAGGAGGCGAGGAATGTGGGGAAATTGTCACTGATGTGAAGTCAGTTCTCCCCTCTGTCCCATGTGTGGGACAGACAGCCCACAGGACGCTGAGGTGAGTTGACTGGACCCCGGCCAGGTGTGAGGAATCCCGGAGGAGGGGCAGGAGCGGCTCAGTAGAGCCAGCTGAAGGCACAGCTCGTGTAGCTGACCAGCTCCTCATCCTTGAACCACAGTGCAATTTCCTTGTTGGCACTCTCTACAGAGTCGCTGCCATGGATGATGTTCCTGCAACAGACAGAAAACTTTGAGGACAAAGGAATGGCTAAAAAGACAAATGCCAATGTGATATTCCAGCACATTTAGTCTTTTGCATGCAAGCACTTCCTGGACATTCCTGGCCATTATTTAAAACCTGGGCTCTAGAGGTTTTCTAGCAGGACCCCAGAGGAACATGTTCCATGTGAATCTAGCCTAGTGCCATGAACAGGAAAGCAGAACACAAATGTGACTAACTTGCTGACGTCGATGCAGAAGTCTCCTCTGATGGTTCCAGGGTTGGAGTCGGCTGGGTTGGTCGCACCCAGCATGGTCCTGCCTGTCTTCACCGCACCCTTGCCTTCCCACACCTAGATGACACAAGAATTTCTCATTTCTGGTGAAAATGCAACAAAATCCTACACATTTCCCAACACTTAACAGGAAGGAAGCACTAATTCTTACCATGGCGACCACTGGGCCAGAGCTCATGTACTGGATGAGGGTAGGAAAGAACGGTCTGTCCTTCAGGTCAATGTAGTGCTTCTGCAGGAGAGCATCGGAGGCCTGCAGCAGGTAGACACAAGATGGTGAGCTCATTAGTTTCTGTATGCTGAGGTAAATCCAAGTCAAATACAGCAGCATGAGACCTCTTCCATCATCATATAATGCATTCAGGTTTTATGAGGAAAAGAAATGACATACCAGCTCCCTACTAGGAAACCCCACCTCAAACTTTCAGATAGTAATATTACAAGGAAACTCAAGGTTTGGTATCACCAATGAAGATACCTTTAATTCAAGTGAAGCATGAATTATGCCAAACAGAACCAGCAAACTGACCTCTACAGAACCCTCTGCAAATGGAGAATAGTTCAGTTTTGTTATGACTTGCACACAAAAAAGGTGATTTTAACATGTTTCAGTCATCTGGTCACTGTTCATTTAGGACACTGAAACAACGCAACACTTCACACAAATCAAAAGCTTTGTCTCAGGGTTCCTATGGCAACAGTCTTGAAAAAAAGGGTCCACAGCTTAATCAAAGTTGGAGCCTTTAAAACCATGAAACAGGATATTGAATCTTACATCCATATAAAATGTACTGCCCAGTCCAAACAGGTTATTTATTTTATTAGACCTTTAACCAGATAAGCTTGTTGAGATAAAGAATCTTTTACAAAAGCGACTGGGCCAAGAGGCAGCTGATTACACGGTTACAATCATTCAGACAAAGTCATACACAGGTAAAATCAGATCAGATATCATGATATAAAAGCAGTGGCAGTCCCGTGTGCTATCAAGATCCTTACCCTTGAGGATTTTCATGTGTGGTTTGTTGGTGCTACAGTGTTTGGTTTTCTGTCAGACAGGCATGTTATGGGTGGATGGTCTGCTCAAAGAAACCAAAGTCTACAGCCAACATGGGAGTGTTTGACTGTGTTCAAAGTGTCAGCAGTTGGACATTGTCACTTTGACCTGACAAGTTGTTTCTGTAGCTTCCCCCAAACGCTCTGAGTGCATTAGAGTTCTGGACATGTCGTTCATGGTCAGCAGGATTCTTTGACAAAAGGCACAAGAGGAAAAAGACCTGAGGCTAATGAGGCCAGGTTTCTCTGGACTGAGCTCTCACAGGAAACAAGTTGTATGATGCTGCCAAGTTGTAGCCCAACTCCCTGAGCCAACAAGACTTCCTACCATAATCTCATTTGAGCATACAGGGCAAACCAATGGTGTCTCAATTAGACTGATACTTTCCTGATCCTTGAGGAAATGTTAGTGTCCACTAGCTCAGCACAATAAATACATGAGGTAAATACACTCCGTCCAAATTAGAATGATATGCAGCCTACAGTAAAATAAAAGTAGCCTGAGCATCAGACAACGGCCCAAACTCTACTCATTAGCCTAAAGCAGTTGTATAGCCTGTATTTGGGGAGGAATGGAAGCTCTTGTACATATTCTTGCATAATGTAGTTTTAAAATAAACTACACTGAATCGTGACTAGTTAAGAAGCAGCCTGCTAGATCAGAGATCACTGGAAGAAGCCAGAGAGGATAACAAGACCTCAACTCAGCCCTAATCGGTGGTGCTACAGTCAGGAATAGACAACCGAGCTAATCAGCTCACTGGAGGTCTTAGCTGTTTCTGTGCAGAGTCACAAGACCATGTGCATGTACAAAGAGCACCAAGAGCCATCACGGCATCTTTTCAGGCACCATGAACAAATGACAAGACAGAACTTGTTACTTACATGGAGCATTTTCATGCCCACGAGTTTGAAGCCTTTCACCTCAAACCTCTTGATGATCTCTCCGATAATTCCCCTCTGAACTCCATCGGGCTTGATGGCGATGAAGGTGCGCTCGTCAATGTTAGACATGATTCTGCAATAAACCAGGAAAGATTAATAAAAAAACACCACAAGCAACACCACCAACATACAAATTGCACAAGCACTTACGCCGCGCGGCTGCATTTGGCACAGACGGTGGTGGGGCCGGATGCCGAGGGCCCCGACCCCATTGTAAAAAAGCTGCATTGACAGAGCTACCTGGGTTAGTCTGAATCCTCCAGTGTGATCAACTTAACTGATTGACTTAGTGTGAGTTGACGAGTAAGCTGTCAGCCCTACGCTCCACCCCGAGCCTGATCCCCGTGCACACTGTCACTGCCTGCTGTCAATGTCACCCAGTGCTGAAAACTGACAAAGTTGATGAAACTCTTAATCCAAAACTGTCTTGTTTTTTTCCCCTTTAACTCTGAATCTAACCCAAGTTTCTGTACTGATGCTTCATTGATGAAAAACAAGGGTGAATCACACTCTGCACCTCCCCAATGTCAAACTAGCCAGAAGAACACTATAATCTTAAAAATAAAAGAGTCTAACGTGGAATATAGAGCTGTCTTAAACTTGCAAAATATATTACAAATGGGAAATAAAGCTTCATCTTGGTGTGTGTAAAATAGCAGTAGTAAGACTAAAAAAAAAGGTCAAAACAGTCATTGAGAAAGTTTAAGTCCACCGCTGTAACAGGACTGTCAAATGAAGCCTCATGTCCCGAATGCACCCTAAACGTGTCCTTTCCTGTCATGGAATTATCAATACTTTACAGATAAGGCAACACGCACGATTGGCGTATTTAACCCAGCTGTCTCGGGCTGACCTGACGTCCCGATGCCGTGACACTGTCGCACAGGAACGGTACGTGAAGAAAACGTCACGGCCAAGCCCAACGCTTAACTGCTGCAACCACATGCTTCCCTCTGCACAAGCGCAAACCTGGTAGGCCGTGATTTGTGGTTTTAGGAAGCGGGAGCTGACTCTGCTCACATCGACATGCAAACAGTCTATCAAGCAATATTTTTTACTCTGCTAAAATTGATACAACTTGTTAAGGGTGCTAGCTAGAGTTATCGCCCGCCGTGAATTAGCTCCGTTTTAGTTTAGGTTGTTCATCCAGCCGTTTACCTTGGTCGAACAAGACTGAACTAAATGATATAGTTTGAGTAATAAAATTAAGTTTTGCTCTCTGGGATGCCTGTGCGCCGAATATATCAGCTAGTGAACACCGCTGATCCCTTGAGGCATTTAGCGTGTTGCACTCAGCATGTGCCGTCCATAGGCGCTTCCCTCGGAAATGGCTGATCTTTGACTCCGGCGGGCCGTGCTCCCCGCGCGTCATGACGCCTGCACGAGACAGCAGGCAGTGACAGCAGGCCGCGCAGCTGCTCCGGGCTAACACCGGGGCGTCAAGCTCACTCAGCCGGACCTCATCACTTCGTGTTCAGTGACCGGTGACATGCCAACCGAGCCGTTACTTTCATAATGTATATATAGTGCAGAGTACATTGTGCCGCCATACTTTGCTCCCCAGGCCTGCCCAGGCCTTCACAAAAGCGCGTGGTCTTTTGTTCGTGCAGCTGCGGCCGACACATTTCCACGGAACTTCTCCACAGCGCGGAAAAACACCGAATGCATACAGACACCCCGCGTCCTGTCACTTCTACTATTTTTGGTATCATTTTCATACTCAGCGGCTTATTCGCGATAACGTAACACATTATAGCCGGAAAAGGTGTTTCCATAAAAGCCTCTTTGATAGGGTTTCGGGGCAAACTCTGCTGTATCGGTAGTAGTTGCAACGCATCGACGCATGCCATGTAATGAACACACATGTGGTGCAGAATCATGGTAGAAGAGGAGTATTTTGCCACGTTACCTTGTCAGTGACGCTCTGGCAGGGAGACAGGCGGATAATCCTCCGGTAGATGTGGCGTGAAGACCGACTGAGGGTGCGCAGCGGCTTTTTATACTTTAGGGCGGAGACTATATAACGGCAAGCGACTGGGCTCAAAAATAATGCGACCCTGCTTGGGGAGACGAATGCTGGCTTCAAGAGCAGTAGGATTTTTAAGAATTACAAGATGAGTGCACGCTCAAGGCACACAATGCAGTTTTAAAGGGGGCAGCGTCATGTACGACGGCGTATTAGGGTCGTCTTTAACAATCAATAATAATTATTGTGATTCTGAGCTAAAATCATCAGTATTTTCTTGTGACTACATGTGATTGCAAAATGTTATTTGATGAGGTCATCAACTGCAAGCGTGCATGGAAGCGGCAGCATCTGCAGTGTGTGGCTAGTCCAGTCACGCCATTCAGTTCCCTGACTGAAAAAAAGAAAGAAAAAAGTAAAAGAGAAGCAAATTTTCAGATTTTCTTCATGTAAATTCATGGCTTCATAATACCAAAATTTTCATTTCTTCTCAAAAAAGTGGTTTTTTTTTCTTATGTATTTACCAGTTCCCAATTTCTGTATTTATTGTTTATTGTTGTTGTTTATTGTTGTAAAATGTTCTAGGATTAATGCACATATTTAGACATAATGCACTTCCTTTTTATTATTTCTAAGGCACACATTTTATTTTTTCTTATTTATTTTTCTATTTCTTGTAATTAAATTTTTGTCTTGAGAATCTGAGCAGCTGCAATTGCTGGCAGCTGGTCCAATTTCCCCACAGGAATCAATAACATATTTCTGATTCTGATTCTAATAGGAGCATTTCAATCTATTTTTTCTGCTTTTGTGTTCATTTGGCAGCATAACATTAGATTCAGACATTTAGAAGTGTTCCATTATTCCTATGAGTTATTAATCTTGGCATGAACCTGAGGGGTTTTATCCTTCCTCAGTATCATTCTCAGTAAACAAAGTGTCGTGCCTCCCCATTTGAATCTGCATAGTCTGCCTTTAAAAGAACAGCACATCCAGAATGAATATTTGGTCATTATCTATGCACTGTTATGTCAGTAAAAACCTGGTAAGTGTGTATGTCCACACTGCATGCTATGGGTTTGGTGGCACAGCTCCATGTGGTGGGGGCTTCACAGTTTGGTGTTTATTTTTCAGAGGTGAAAGAGTTAAAAATGATGACAAAAGTTCTCTCAGCAGCTTGTGCAGCATAACCCAAATGTTCTGCATACAGCAGTGTCACTGTGGGTCTAAAAGTCCACATTTGCCACCATACTTGTCTACATTATATGGACAGAAGTATTGGGCCACACCTCTTAATCAGTGAATTCAGGTGTTTCATTCAGTCTCATTGCCACAGGTGTATAAAATCCAGCAGCTAGCCATGCAGTCTGCCTTTAGAGACATTTGTGAAAGAATGGCTCGTTCTAAAGAGCTCACTGAACTCCAGTGTGTCACTTTGCTTCCAATTTTCTAGGAACAGTTTGGGGAAGGCCCTTTTCTGTCCCAGCATGACTGAGCCCCAGTGCACAAAGCAGCTCCATTAAGGCATGGTTGGGTGAGTTTGGTGTGGAAGAACTTGACTGGCCCGCACAGAGCCCTGACCTAAACCCCATCCAACACCTTTGGGATGAACTAGAACAGAGATTACAAGCTGGTCCCTCTGGTCCAACATCAATGTCTGAGCTCACAGATGCTCCTCTGAATGAACGGGCCAAATTTCCCACAGATGCACTCCAACATCTGGTAGAAAGCGTCCCAGAAGAGTGGAAGCTGTTGTAGCTGCAAAGGGGGACCAACTCCATATTAATGCCTATGGGTTTAGAATGGGATGGCATAAAAGCTCCTGGAGGTGGAATGTGGAGGTGGTCCAATACTTTTGTCCCTATAGTGTGTATCAGTTAAATTATTAGAGCCAAAAATGCAACAATAACTGATGGCTGACAAGATATTATTATCTGGTCAGTGTGATAAATTATAAGCCATGAAAAATTTGAGTTTAGAGAGAAAGTTTAGATGATGATGGTGAACGCTACTCTTTTCCATATGTAGTAGAAACCCATATTCAACTTAGAGTCCATATTATCTTCCCTCCAGGCTGCTGTTACATAAAAAAAGCATCTGAGCATGTGAACCTGCAATCATGCATCATCACCATCATGCTAACACTCTGGCTTCGGTTGCTACTACACCTGAGATTTGGCCATCAGCATCCCACACAGTCATGTTAGCCCACACACAAACACAAAAAAATAGACACTTGCTGACACACACACATGTAAACACTGAGCTGTGCAGGTTTAAAGCCTACACGAGAATGCTTTTAAGGGGGATTAGGGATAGATATGGACCTTATGGCGCTTATAGTAAGAGCATCATATTTCTGCTGTTTGATGTAAGAGCTCTAAGTCATTGTATATTGCATAAACGTCTAATGGCAGTAACCTTAATGCAGGCTGTGATATTGCGGCCATCAGGAAACCTATTACCTCTCACCTAAACCACTAGAATTCCCACATTGCTCACTTTATTCAATGTAGATTAATGGAGTTTTTCAGAGTGCAGTGTGTGCAGCCCTCGCTCGCTAGCAGTATGAAAATATTAGGTATGTCGGCCCAAACCAAATCTCCCTCCGAGACCGAATCCGCTTTGAAACATTAAGTTTTCACCCCTGCTTGGTTGGCTGGCTGCCAGTGGGTTTAATGAATGCTGAGGCAGCATAAGTGAGTGAGACTGGGAGATAAAATGTGTCCTCCTGCAGGCTGACTGGACCATTATGCAAGGCAGGCTTTTCCACGCTGCTGTATTTGTGGCTCTGCACGCTGCCTGTGATTAAGTATGATTATTAGATGGGTGGAAGAAGAAAGTGGTGTTACACAAAAAGCCCTGGTTGACACCATGCAGCGTCGGGGAGATAAAGAACTCATTAAGTGAGATCTACGCCGCTACACACACACACACACACACACACACACACACACACACACACACACACAGTCATACAGAGTTAGGGCTAACCTGTTAATGGTAGCCTGCTGCCTAATCATCAGCATCACCAGGAAACACATGCACACACACAACATCAGAGTTCAACCGTTTTGAAGAGTTCAATATTATTTCACTTGCAGTGACTTTGCATGTAAAACTTCCTTCACACACCCTAACAGTTAGCATGTGGAGCATCCAGCCAGTATCCAGCACTCAGTAACAATGAGAGGAAGATAGCACCACTACTGTGCTACAGAACAGCTAGGGAGAGTGGAATAATATCACATTTCTCATCTCTTTAAGGTGGCTTGCATCTTTATGTTAAGAGATATGATTCTCACACACACACACACACACGCACACATGCACACACACACACACACACACACACACACACACACACACACACACACACACCTGCCGACTTCTCAGTCATTTTTAATCTAACAGGTGCCGTGACAGCGACTCAGCAGCACAGCTGATCTTTATCTACAACCAACTTATATGAACAGTTCTATTTAAATACAGGCTCCTGCTTTCCAGTGTCGGCCACAACAAACATCTTTAGTCTAACAATCGTTATTAATTTGTTTAGTCTT